>ML425154.1:55251-128946 GCA_005239525.1 Nicotiana knightiana
AAATCGAAGTTGATTGTCTTCGAGAATCAGATGCCTTTACAAGCTGTATTCTCCTCCCTTATATAGGAGATTCTTATAACGTACGACTCTTGCTATGTTTACTCATTAATGACTAATTATGACATTAATGAGGCGTTACAAAGGATAACGGTAATTGGGGCTCGGTTACATAACGTTCGAGTAATCAATTGTGGGTCCTTGAATCTGCCCGTAGCTTTGTCTAGATTCATTCTGACCGTGCCTCTCTCCCGTTTTGATCAAGTTGAGTTTCCCGTGGCTGATAAGTTTGTGGGTTTACTGAACCGTGCCTCTTTGTACCATATCTCTTCAAAGGATCACATCCAGCTGTCGCGTTTTCCTGTGTCCACGTGACTGGCTGAGTTGTCAAAAGCTGGCTTACGTGTGAAACTCTTTTTTACCAATACATGGATATCTAGTTTCAGCATCCAGTAATGTCTTGCTTACATAATAAATAGTATATTGTTTACCTTTATTCTCCTTTACCAATACTGCACTTACGGCAATTTCCGAGGCAGCAAGATAGACGTATAGTCGCTCCCCCTCCTTCGGCTTTGTTAGCAACGGAGGTTTTGATAGATAAGCCTTTAGGTATTTGAGAGCCTGTTGACATTCTTCAGTCCATTCGAACCGATTTTGCTTTTAGAGAACTGCAAAGAATTTGAAACTTTTCTCGGAAGATTTGGAAATAAATCTTCCTAAGGCTGCAATTCTTCCCGTCAGTCTTTGAAATTCTTTTTTATTTATAAGTACATCAAGTATTTCTTCTATAGCTTTAATTGGATCAGGATTTACCTCTATTCCCCTGTTTGATATAAGGAAACCCAAGAATTTACCTGATTCTATGCCAAAAGCGCATTTTTCTGGATTAAGCTTCATATTATATCTGTGTAAAATGTCAAAGGTAATAGAGAGGCGCTGGAAATGGTTTTTCGCCCGTGTTGATTTTACCAGCATGTCATCAATGTAAACTTCCATTATTTTTCCCAGATGTTCTTGGAACATCTTGGTCACTAGCCTTTGATATGTGGCTCTAGCGCTTTTTAAGCCAAAAGGCATGACTTTATAACAATAAGTCCCCCTGCTTGTAATAAAGGAGGTTTTTTCCTCATCTGAGGGATCCATTTTAATCTGATTATAACCAGAATACGTATCTAGAAAGCTTAACAACTCATGACCTGCGGTGGCATCAATCATTTGATCTATATGTGGTAATGGGAATGAATCTTTGGGGCATGCTTTATTAAAGTCAGTATAATCTATGTATACTGTCCATTTTCTATTCTTTTTAGGTACTACCACAGTGTTAGCTAGCCAGTTAGGGTACGTTACCTCTCGTATTGAACCAATCTTTAAGAATTTCTATACCTCTTCGTCAATCACTTGGTTCTTGAATGGTCCTTGCTTTCTTTTCTTCTGCTTAACAGGTACGAATGAGGGATCTTCATTTAGGTTATGAGTCATTACCTCTAGCGGGATACCTGTCATATCTCAGTGGGACCACGCAAGGCAATCTACATTAGCCCTTAAATAATTAATTAACTTACCTCTTCGACCAGAACTCAACCTCGTGCCTATGTACACTTTCTATTTTTGTTCAGATAGTGGAACAGCGTCGAGCTCTTCCGTAGTTGTTTTGATGTGCTCATTTTCCTCCGATTCATGAATGACGTCCGATCTGGAATCTAAATTCGTGTGGTCCAATGGCTCTTCCGTGGTGACTTGATTCACTTTCTCGTAAGTATTTTCTTTCGTACCTGTTTCAGCAGTAATACCTTCTATACCTATTTGGGTTGTAATTTCTTTCGTGCCTGTTCGGGCGGTGTCACCTGCTTGGGAGTTTTCCTTATATTTTGATTCTTTCACCTCTAATTTTTTGTTGTAGTGTACCACGAATTTTATATTTCTCGTGATTTGCTGATCACCTCTAATTTTCTGAATCCCCCATTCAGAGGGGAATTTTATTGCCTTGATGCAAGGTGGAAGTTATTGCTTTCATGTCGTGGATCCATGGCCTTCTGACGATTACGTTATAAACCATGTCAGTATCGATGACTTGGAACCTGGTACTTTTGATCACTCCCTCAGCATAAGTGCTAAGTTCAATTTCTCCTTTTGTTATAACCGTAGAGTTATCAAACCCTGATATGGCTCGTTCCCTTGGGATTACTTGATTCCCCAATAGCATTTCTTCCACGACTCTTAGAAAAATTATATAGATTGAACTACCTAGATCAATCAACACTCTTTTTACGTTAGTGTCATGAATAAGTAAAGATATTACCAGAGCATCTTGTGAGGAAGCATTAATCCGCTGCTATCTGCATCATCGAAGTTTATATAGCCTGCTTCCAGATTTTCACGAACCCGCTTTCCGTGTGTAATTGTGAACTTCGTGGTCGTTTTGCAGACCACTATGTTTACTTATTCTCCTTCATGTATCACGTTGACGGTTCGTGTTGGAGATGGAGGTTTTGGGGGCTCCTGCATGTTCTTCATGTATGCCTGTTTACCTTTTTCACTAAATAATTCTATCAAATAGCCTTGTTTCAATAATTGTGCTACCTCACCTTGCAAAAATCTGCAATCTGTAGTTCTGTGCCCATGATCATTATGGAATTCACACCAGAGATCTGGGTTCCTCTTATTCGGGTTAAACCTCATCTCTTTGGGCCATCGAACCTTATCACCCAAATTTATTAACACTAAAATTAGTTCGGAGGTACTTACATTAAAGGTGTGATCCCAAATTCGCGCATTACCTCTAGGTCGTTGATCTTGATCCCTTCTGGATCTAGATGAGGAAGATCCCTCATCTCTGCTTGGTTGCCCAAAATCTGACCTGGTATTTTCGAACCTGGGACGAGTTACACGTCCCGATGGTCCCAAGTAAGGATCGCACCTATTTTTACCTGATCTCCGGCCTGATTCTGAATGTATGGATATGGTATAATCTTCCTCTTTCGGATGACCAATGGTATCTTCTTCTATTCGAAGTTTAGTATTATACCTGTTATAAACATCGTTCCACGTAGTAGCTGGGAATTCTCTCAAGCTTTCCTTGAGTCTTATCGTAGCTTCTGAGCTTTTGTCATTTAGATTACTTGCGAATGACATGGCTTCCCAATTATCAGGCATCCTTGGTAGTTTCATTCTTTCTCGTTGAAACCTGTCTACAAATTCACGAAGTAGTTCCGTGTCTCCTTGTTTTATTTTAAAGATGTCCTCCATCCTTTTCTCGACTTTTTACGCACCGGAGTGTGCCTTTATGAAAGAATCTGCAAGCTTAGCAAAAGAATCAATAGAGTTTTCAGGGAGAAGAGAATACCAGGTTAGCGCCCCTTTGATAAGTGTTTCTCCAAACTTTTTAACTAGGACCGACTCAATTTCTTGTTTTGTTAAGTCGTTTCCCTTCACTCCGGTGGTAAAAGCAGTCACATGGTCGCGTGGGTCGGTTGTCNCCCGGTGGTAAAAGCAGTCACTTGGTCACGTGGGTCGGTTTTCCCGTCATACTTAGGAACGTTAGGCATTTTAAACTTCTTGGGAATAGGTACGGGTGTTGCGCTTAGTTTCCAAGGTTGTTAAGAATATCTATCAATGTCAATGCCTTTGATAACAGGTGGTACTCCAGGAGTTTGTTCGATTCGATCGTTTTGTTCCTTCACCTGTTTCTACAAAGTTAGTAATAAAGTCTGTAATTCAAAGTTATTAGATATACCTGGTCTCACTTCGGGAGATTCATTAGGAGTATCTCCCCTTCCTGAGTTTGCCAACCCAGATTGAGGATTTTCCATGGTGATGGTATTATTGGGAGGTGGTATCAGTGGTGCAGGTAACGGTGTCGGTAATCCCCTCGCAAATTCTTGCAAATCTTGGCTCACATACTCTGCAATCATTTGCTTTACTCGATCTTATTCCACTGTTTGATCATTATTATCATTGTTGTTATTCGATCTTTCTGCGGATTGTTCCCTTGAACCACGTGGGGTTCCTGAAGGCAATGGAACTGGGGTTACCTTCCTTTGCTGGTTGTTGTCGTTGGAGTTCGACAGAGTTCAGAGGATATCACTTGAAAAGAAAACAAAGATTATCAGATTCCCGGTAACATAACCAATTTGTTTAACCAAAGAATTGGATTCTTTACCCAAAGCCATTTTAAGAAGAACATGGGTTTCTGATAACCAAAGAATAAGATTATAATTGTAAGTAAACTTATAAATGGAAAGCAGTAAGATGCACAAAAAGTAAGTATATTGCAATAGTAGTTCGAATGGTATTTTTCTCCCCCTGAGGCTCAACATGGAAGCCTTAGAAGAAGAAAAGAATACCTTGGAGCGGCAGATGAGAGTTGTGGTTGCGAAGTTGGCAGTGGAGAAGGCTTCTTCTAACCAAGAGGACAAAGACAGGAGCATTCTTGAGTTTTCGTTTGTTGAGCAATTATCCCGTGCCTCAGAAGAAGTTAGGAGCTTGAGAGCCATGCTAGAGCAGAAGGAGGAATACTAGGCGAGCTTGTGCAGTCACTTACCCGGACTCAGGAGGATCTTTGCATTGCTTTAGCCAAAACCCAATCTTTGGAGGAGTCAATTGTACCTTTGAGGGTTGCCCATGAAGCTGTTGAAGTTGAGAAGGATGGGTTAAGAGCTGAGCTTCACATATGGGAGAGAGATTATGAAAGTCTCGAAGAGGCGGCGGCTGTCGATGTTAGTTGGGCGTACATGAATTCTCGCCTCGATACACTGACAAAAATGAGTCGGGGAGATTTTGACCTTAACGCTGAAATTGTTAAGATCAAGGAAGCCATGGAAAGGCTTAACAGGGTTTAGATCTTTCCCCACCTGAAGGTGAGACTCCTGATGTCCGAGCCTCTTCATCCCAAGCTGCTCTTACTCCTCCTGCTGATGAAGAAGTCAATCCCCCTCCTCAAGAATATTAAGATGTTGATCCACCTCCTTTTTTTTCTTTGTCTCAATTGGTGGTTACCCCAATCCCATCGGGGGTAAATTTGGATCTCTCTAAAGTCCCCAAATGACAACTTAGGGGCACCTCAATGTATATATAAAAAATCTATACGGCTAAGTATAAGTTAATACTTTGTTTTTACTTAGTAGTTTTAATATATTAATGCAAATATGACTTTTGTTTTTAGTTGAGTTTATGTTATACGCTTTAAGTCTTTTGCATGCTTTTATTTTTCGAAGTTTTAGTTTTACCTCTGAGTTTTGCATATAGAATGCTTTAGATTACTCGTACCTTTTTGTAATAGGCACGGTGTCATATAAAATGTGTGCCTTTTTATAGTAGGCATAATTTGTGAAAGAGAGCCCTTTCTGATCGACACTTAATGAAAAAGACGTCTCAGCTTCATAAAGGTGTAATAATGCAATAGAGTGATAGGAATTTTTCACGTGTTTAAGAATGTATCTGAGGAAAGTTTTTTTTCGTTTGGACTTTCACAACATTTTACATGTGTTTGATTATCGTCTAAAACTCATGTTGCAACTATTTTCTTTTAACAGATTTGATATATACTTTTATTTCATAATTGTTTTCTGTATGTAACGGTTTTTTCGAGTTAATACAAGAGGGCAACTGTTTTTCGTTCGTAACAGTTTTTATTCAAATTGGGGTTTCACCCATAACTATTTTTGTTGACAACAGTTTTCAATAAGCACGCGGGAAATGCTCTTACATCCGTAATTGTTTTACAGTTTTTTGAAAAATTACAAGGATTTTGATCTTTCATCTATAACTGTTTTATTTGATAACAGTATTCTATATGAGTACAAAGATTTCGTAACATTTTTTAGTTACAACAGTTTTGAATGAGTACAATGATGATGATATTTTATCCGTAACTGTTTTGAATAAGTACAAAGATGTACATTTCTTCCTCGTAGCTAACATTTTCCCTTTTAACCTGAACATGTTCGAAGGTTTTTTGTATTAGGCTTTGTGTTCGAGTCTTTGGCTCTTTCGATTTTGCTCATATCACTTGGCTTGTTGGATAGATGGATCTTCAGACTCGAGCTTTGACTTTTTGATAGTCTTTTTTGCTTCGTATTTTCCTTCCATACTGTATAGTCCCCCCAAGTGCTTGAGCTTTGAAGAATGAAATCTCGAGCACTTGACTATTCCTTCCTTGCGGTCCTTTTCCTGAAAAGGAAAAACATACGGGACTCGAAGGTATATAAGTTTTAGATGATGAATGCTTAACCCTTTAAAATGTCCATCGGAAAGTGTAACCCTAGACCGGGAATTTAGTTATTTCCTCCCCTGGACATTCCGTTAAGTCTAGTTGACAAGTTTCCTTTTTTCACTCTGTAAACAAACTCGAGTCTTTGCAGGTCTAATATCATCATCTGGTGATGGGTTAACTTTATGCCTATCATCTAAAAAGGTTAGTAAAATTTCAAATGTTCAAAATAAAATCGAACGTGTGATACCTGATCGGGGGTACTTCTTTTCCTTAAAAGTAGTACTTCTTCAAGTGAATGGCATTCCAACTTGTTGGTAGGATTCTGCCGTCCATAGCTTCCAACTCGTAGGCGCCCTTACCAGCTATGCCTCGGATTTTGTAGGGTCCTTCCTAGTTTAGATTTAGCTTTCCTGCGCCTACTTTTTTCGTTGATTGAAAGACTTTTTTGAGGACGAATTCCCCAATCATGAAGTATTTGAGATGAGCTTTACAGTTGTAATAACGCTCTATGATTTGTTTTTGATCTTCCATTTGTATCAGTGTTGCTTCTCTCCGTGGTTTGAGAAGCTCTAGATTGGTCCTCAATTCGTTGTCGTTTGCTTCCTCCGTGGCTGTTATAAGCCTTAAGCTTGGTTTGCCAATCTCTACAAGTACTAAGGATTCAGAGCCATAGAAAATCACGAACGGAGTTTCTCCCGTGGTTATTTTTGAAGTTGTTCTGTACGCCCATAGTACCGCTGGTAACTCATCAGGCCAGTTTCATTTGGCTCTATCTAGCCGCTTCTTTAGATTGTTGATGATGACTTTATTCGTTGACTCAGCCTGATCGTTAGCCACGTGATGGTATAGCGTTGAAGTGATTCGTTTAATTTGCCACCTTTTGAAGAATTCTATGATTTGCGAGCCTATGAATTGTGGGCCATTATCACACATGATCTCCTTCGGTATCCCAAAGCGGCATATTATGTTTCGCCATAAGAAAATTTTAACTTCCTTTTATCGCACATTTTGAACGCTTCTGCCTCTACCCATTTTGTAAAATAGTCGGTTAGCACGAGAAAAAACCGTACATGTCCTTTAGCTGTGGGAAGAGGTCCCACTATGTCCATCTCCCATTTCATGAAGGGCCATGGGGATATTACTGGGTGCAATAATTCCGCTAGTCGATGCATGTTATTAGAAAACCTTTGGCATCTGTCGCAATTGGACACGAAGTCCTCGGCCTCTTCTTCCATATTAGGCCAATAATATCCAGCTCTGATTAAGGTTTTCACTAAGGATCTCGCCCCTGAGTGATTTTCACAGTGTCCTTTATGGACTTCTTTCATCACAAACTCCATTTGGTTAGGTCCGAGGCATTTTGCTAGGGGTCCTCCGAATATTTTGCGACATAACGAGTTGTGAATGAGGCAGTATCGTGCAGCTTTGCGGCGAAGTGCTTGAGTTGTTTCCTTGTCTTCAGGTACGGTGTTGTTCTGTAAAAAAAATTGATTTCGTTTCTCCAATCCCAGGTTAAATTGTTGAAAGTTACCTCATTTCTATCCTGGTCGATCGCTGAATGGAATAGATGAACGACAACTGCATTGTCCTTGTTTGTTACTTCCGTGACTGCTGCAAGGTTAGTTAATGCATCTGCTTCTGCATTTTCCTCTCTAGGTATTTGTACTACCTTCCATGTTTTGAGTTGTCTCACGAGCTCTCGTGCCTTTTCCAGATATTATAGCATTCGAGTCTCTCGAGCGATGTAAGTCCCCTGCATCTGATTTACTACTAGTTGGGAATCGCATTTGATCTCGATTTGTTCTATTGAAAGCTCTCGTGCAATTTCTAACCCTGCAATAACAGCTTCGTTTTGCTTCATTGTTAGTTATAGGAAAACATTTGATAGCCTACCGTATTTTTTCACTCGTGGGTGATTAAGACTATGACTAAGACGGCACCTTTTATATTGGAAGAACCATCGGTAAATAGGGTCCATAGACCCGGATTAACACCGTTGAAGAGTTGTAACTCTTTTTCCACTTCAGGGACAAGGCTATTATTAAAATCAGCGACAAAATCAGCTAAGATTTGAGACTTGATTGCAGTCCTACGCCGATATATTATTTCATGCTCACTTAATTTTATGGCCCACTTGGCTAATCTTCCTGATAGTTCTTATTTATGCAGTATGTTTCTTAATGGATACGAGGTCACAACTGTGATTGGATGACATTGAAAGTATGGNACACTTAAGGCAATTTCGAGACAGCAAGGTAGACGTATAGTCGCTCCCCCTCCTTCAGCTTTGACAGCAACGGAGGTTTTGATAGATAACCCTTTAGGTCTTTGAGAGCCTGTTGACATTCTTCAGTCCATTTGAACTGATTTTGTTTTTAGAGAACTGCAAAGAATTTGAAACTTTTCTCGGAAGATTTGGAAATAAATCTTCCTAAGGCTGCAATTCTTCCCGTTAGTCTTTGAACTTCTTTTTTATTTATAAGTACATCAGGTATTTCTTCTATAGCCTTAATTTGATCAGGATTTACCTCTACTTCCCTGTTTGATACAAGGAAACCCAAGAATTTATCTGATTCCACGCCAAAAGTGCATTTTTCTGGATTAAGCTTCATACTATAACTGCGTAAAATGTCAAAGGTAATAGAGAGGTGCTGGAAATGGTTTTTTTGCCCGTGTTGATTTTACCAGCATGTCATCAATGTAAACTTCCATTATTTTTCCCAGATGTTCCTGGAACATCTTGGTCACTAGCCTTTGATATGTGGCTCCAGCGTTTTTTAAGCCAAAAGGCATGACTTTATAACAATAAGTCCCCCTGNCTCATCTGAGGGATCCATTTTAATCTTATTATAACCAGAATACGCATCTAGAAATCTTAACAATTCATGACCTACGGTGGCATCAATCATTTGATCTATATGTGGTAATGGGAATGAATCTTTGGGGCATGCTTTATTTAAGTCAGTATAATCTACGCATACTCTCCATTTTCCATTCTTTTTAGGTACTACCACGGTGTTAGCTAGCCAGTTAGGGTACGTTACCTCTCGTATTGAACCAATCTTTAAGAGTTTTTGTACCTCTTCGTCAATCACATGGTTCTTGAATGGTCCTTGCTTTCTTTTCTTCTACTTAAAAGGTACAAAGGATGGATCTTCATTTAGTTTATGAGTCATTACCTCTAGCAGGATACCTGTCATATCTGAGTGGGAACACGCAAAGCAATCTGCATTAGCCCTTAAATAATTAATTAACTTACCTCTTCGACCGGAACTCAACCTCGTGTCTATGTACACTTTCTGTCCAGGCTTTTGTTCAGACAATGGAACAGCTTCGAGCTCTTCCGTAGTTGTTTTTATGTGCTCATTTTCCTCCGATTCATGAATGACGTCCGTTCTGGAATCTAATCCGTGTGGTCCAATGCCTCTTCCGTGGTGACTTGATTCACTTTCTCGTAAGTATTTTCTTTCGTACCTGTTTCAGCAGTAATACCTTCCGCACCTATTTGGGTTCTAATTTCTTCCGTGCATGTTCGGGAGGTGTCACCTGCTTGGGAGATTTCCTTATCCTTTGATTCTTTCACCTCTACTTTTTTGTTGTAGTGTATCACGAATTTTATATTTCTTGCAGTTTGCTGATCGCCTCTAATTTGCTGAATCCCCCATTCAGAGGGGAATTTTATTACCTGATGCAAGGTGGAGGGTATTGCTTTCATGTCGTGGATCCATGGCCTTCCGACGATTACGTTATAAGCCATGTCAGTATCAATGACTTGGAACCTGGTACTTTTGATCACTCCCTCAGCATAAGTGCTAAGTTCAATTTCTCCTTTTGTTATAACGGTAGAGTTATCAAACCCTGATATGGCTCGTGACCTTGGGATTACTTGATTCCCCAATAGCATTTCTTCCACGACTCTTAGCAAAATGATATAGATTGAACTACCTAGATCAATCAACACTCATTTTACGTTAGTGTCATGAATAAGTAAATATATTACCAGAGAATCGTTGTGAGGAAGAATTAATCCGCCGATATCTGCATCATCGAAGGTTATATAGTCTGCTTCCATATTTTAACGAACCCTCTTTCCGTGTGTAATTGTGAACTTCGTGGTCGTTTTGCAGACCACTCTGTTTACTTCTTCTCCCTCGTGTATCACGTTGACGGTTTGTTTTGGAGATGGAGGTTTTGGGGGCTTCTGCCTGTTTTTCATGTTTGTCTGTTTACCTTTGTCACTAAACAATTCTGTCAAATAGCCTTGTTTCAATAATTGTTCTACCTCACCTTGCAAAAATCTGCAATCTGCAGTTCTGTGCCCATGATCATTATGGAATTCACACCAGAGATCTGGGTTCCTCTTATTCGGGTTCGACCTCATCTCTTTGGGCCGTCGAACCTTATCACCCAAATATCTTAACACTAAAATTAGTTTGGAGGTACTTACATTAAAGGTGTGATCCCCAATTCACGCATTACCTCTAGGTTGTTGATCTTGATCCCTTCTGGATCTAGATGAGGACGAACCCGCATCTGTGCTTGGTTGCCCAAAATCTGACCTGGTGTTTTCAAACCTGGGACGAGTTTCACGTCCCGATGGTCCCAAGTAAGGATCGTACCTATTTTTAACTTATCTCCAGTCTGATTCTGAACGTCTTGATCTGGTATAATCTTCCTCTTTCGGACGAGCAGTGGTATCTTCTTCTATTCGAAGTTTAGTACTATACCTGTTATAAATATCGTTCCACGTTGTAGCTGGTAATTCTCTCAAGATTCCTTGAGTCTTCTCATAGCTTCTGAGCTTTTTTCATTTAGATTACTTGTGAATGCCATGGCTGCCCAATTATCAGGCACCCTTGGTAGTTGCATTCTTTCTCGTTGAAACCTGTCTACAAATTCATGAAGTAGTTCCGTGTCTCCTTGTTTTATTTTAAATATGTCCCCCATCCTTTTCTCGACTTTTTGCGCACCAAGGTGTGCCTTTATGAAAGAATCCGCAAGCTCAGCAAAAGAATCAATAGAGTTTTAGAGAGAAGAGAATACCAGGTTAGCGCCCCTTTGGTAAGTGTTTCTCCAAACTTTTTAACTAGGACCGACTCAATTTCTTATTTTGTTAAGTCATTGCCTTTCACTCTGGTGGTAAAAGCAATCACATGGTTGCGTGGGTCGGTTGTCCCATCATACTTAGGAACGTCAGGCATTTTAAACTTCTTGGGAATAGGTACGGGTGTTGCGCTTGGTTTCCAAGGTTGTTGAGAATATTTATCAACGTCAATGCCTTTGATAACAGGTGGTACTCCAGGAATTTATTCGATTCGATTGTTTTGTTCCTTCACCTGTTTCTACAAAGTTAGTAATAAAGTCTGTAATTCAGAGTTATTAGATATACCTGGTCTCGCTTCGAGAGATTCATTAGAAGTATCTCCCCTTCCTGAGTTTGCCAACCCAGATTGAGGATTTTTCATGGTGATGGTATTATTGCGAGGTGGTGTCAGTGGTGCAGGTAATGCTGCCGGTAATCCCCTCGCAAATTCTTGCAAAGCTTGGCTCACATACTCTGCAATCATTTGCTTTACCCGATCTTGTTCCACCGTTTGATCATTATTATCATTGTTCTTATTGGATCTTTCTGGGGATTGTTCCCTTGAACCCCGTAGGGTTCCTGAAGGCGATGGAACTGGGGTTCCATTCCTTTGCTGGTTGTTGTCGTTGGAGTTCGACATAGTTCAGAGGATATCGCTTGAAAAGCAAACAAAGATTATCAGATTCCCGGTAACGGAACTAATTTGTTTAAAAGAATTGGATTCTTTGCCCAAAGCTATTTTAAGAAGAACACGGGTTTCTGATAATCAAAGAATAAGATTATAATTGTAGGCAAACTTATAAATGGAAAGCAGTAAGATGCACAAAAAGTAAGTATATTGCAATAGTAGTTCGAATGGTTTTTTTTCTCCCCTTACAAGTTATATTTTTCTCCTTTATATAGGGAATTTCCTAACATAACATCTACCTTTTTTGGTGATTGAGCATTAATGACTAATAATGACTCTAATGTAACGTTACAATGAATCAGCCGTAATTGTTGAGTGAATGTTGTGTAATGTATGGATCTCTAATTTGAAGATCTCTGAATCTGCCCTTTATTCTGTCCAAATACACTTTTGACCGTGTCTTTTCATCTTCTCAATCAGGTTGAGACTTCCGTAGCTAATTAATCCATGGGTGTGATTTGTCGTGCCTCTTTGCTTCGTACCTCTTCTTAGAGTCCCGTCCAGCTGTCGTGTCTTCATTGCTCCATGTAGACTACTGAGTCATCAAGATTTATTACTCGTGTGAAGCTCTTTTTCTTTACCAATACACTAATATGTATAGTTTTGAGTGTACTTTACACGTCATTCTTCACTTCCTTCGTAGTTCTGCTGGCACGTGTTGCCATTTAATTGGTCCATGTGCCGAATTTATTTTTATTAACACAATGATACTTTTTTATATTAACCTAGATACGATGATTTATAGTTACATAAATATTTATATTTATTTTAAATTATAAGTATTAAAAGTGTTTTTTTTATTTAAGTTTCTAGCTCAATTAAAATGCTATCACATAAAATGAGACAAAGTAAACTATTTCATTGTTCTTTTCAATTGACATGAACTAGAAAAGAACAAAAAAGGAGAAAGAATAACAGAAAATACAAGAAAGCCAATTTCCGTGCATTGCATAAATCCAATTTGAAGTACAAAGTACAATGCACCGAGTAGTTGGGTAGGTTGCAAAATGCAAAATTTGAGAAGAAAAAGTATATTCTAAGTGCTCCAATCTTTATATCACGAAAAATAAAAAATAAAGCATAACACCTCATGGATTACACAACATTGATTGGTTTCCATTGATAGGAACAATCCATGATTTTGAGTCTTGGGAGTCAATACATGAATAATTCCTTTTGTCCACATTTTGTGACAGTTGGCACCACCATTCATATTTCTACTGCCATACGGCTTCATCAGGAAACAAATCCTATTGTTTTATTATGTTGGCATCGTATTCTAATCAGTACGTGTACATTGGATATTTTATAAGTGGTATTACAATTTTAAAAAGTGAAATGATAAATAAATCATTGTAAATAATAAACTATTATAATTATGTATCCTTAATGTTTCTTTTATATATATCTAATAAAATAAATTACAAAACAGTGTCATATTATTATTAATGATTGAGTATTCCATTTATACTCTACTACTAATTCTTCGTCTATAAGTCTACTTCTTTTTAAAATGCTAATCCTATATATTTGTTTTTCAGTCCATCATAATTATAGGGTTGTTCGAGCGGTTAATTGGAAACGGTTGTAAATTTCTTGGTAATATGTTCACGCTAGTTCAAATTAATGATACCTAAACCAATTAATAAAGAATATAATAAGCTTATATAGCAATTCTTGAATCGACAAAATTACTTAATGAAATTCTATAGCTTGAGCTGATAACGTAGAAGAGAAAATGCAAACTAATAGAGTATAATGACCTCCTAATTCCCATGTTTCAAAACCTTACCTTATCCTAAGAATCAAATTAAAAATATAGAAATCCTCAATTATGATTTCTTATCCTACATTAATACAAACAAAATGCTTCCTATAGCTCCATAATATAATCTTCTAATTGTAATCCTTACATGTTATAAATATTCGTTTAAGTTCTGGCAATGTTAAGTCATAATTAAAACAAAAATACTTCTAATTGTGCTAGGAAAAAAAAATTGGAAACTTACATTCGCAATGGTCAAGAATGTCCATATAACTGGTCACCTTTTCATTGAATTATAACAAAATTATAAGTACAGCGAGATGTAGATTGACCTTGCTCTTCTTACTTGACTGAGATTCAGTTTTTTATCGCTTAGATTGAAAGAAAAGATCCACTCGCCACTTCTAAATTCAAAGGTAAAACTAATAATCTGTTTGACCAAGCTTTTTTTTTTTGGATCAAAAGTATTTTTTTTTTGTCAAAAGTATTTTTGGCCATAAATTGAGGTGTTTGGCCGAGCTTTTCGAAGGAAAAAATTATTTTTGAAGAGAAGCAGAAGCAGTTTAATTTTGAGAAGCACAAAAAAAATAGCTTCTTTCCAAATGCACTTTTATAAGAAGCATTTTTGAGAAAAATATAATTAGAAGCAGTTTTCAAAAGCTTGGCCAAACACTAATTACTGTTCAAAGGTGTATTTCAAATTAATTAGCGAAACACAAACTGTTTCTCACCAAAAATATTTTTTTTAAAAGTACTGTTAAGAAAAACACTTCTCAAAATAAGCTGATTTTAGAAGTTTGGCCAAATAGGCTAAAATACTTTGTATGAATCAAATCTTTACAAAAAAATAAATGAACATAATCATGATTTAGATTGCTTTACCTAGATACATTATTCTTTCACGTTACTTAACTTGGCATTAGCACATTAGAGCTCATCAATTGAGAAGTCTGGCATGACCTAAAAGAAGTTAAATAATCCATAGATTGTGCCATTAATGTTGTGGAAAATCCAGTAACCATTGGCCTATTAACAGCACAGCTTGTTCCAAGGATTTGAGTTGTTTTTTCAAAAACTTAACATAATGAACAGCCTCATCTAACATAGAAGCTGAGGATCCTTCGATATATATCTTGAGAAGTATATATGCTGAGAATAGGAAGATAGAAAAGTTGGGAATGAAGAAAAATATTGGAACAACAAATTTTCCTGGGAGGAAATTTTCCTATTTATATTGCAAGTTGTGACCTACTCCTATGTTTATATATTTACTAAAATATCCACTATACCAAACAATGCTCAAACGATAAACATCACTCTACAAGTTTATATATTTACACTATAAGTTATATAAATTTTCATTGTTCATGTCGTTTTATTTCATTCTCATCTTAGTTCAATATTACGTACTCCCTCTGTTTTAATTTAAATGACACGCTTTCTTTATTAGTCTGTTTCAAAAAGAACGACACATTTCTACCAATTTTAAACTCTTCATTTTACGCTTTTATAATCACAAAATTTTTACGGCCCCACAATACTTTTACCCTCAAGCTTTTAAGATCACAAGCTTCAAAAGTCTTCTATTTTTTTCTTAAATCCCATGGTCAAAGTAGCTCATTTAAATTGAAACGAAAGAAGTATAATATAACGGGTATCTAGTGAGCTCGTCACAAAGTATACTTTGTATTGAGGTTTCGCCATTAATTGACTAACTTTACACTAGTTATATGTCAACTTACCACAAAGCTTCTCCTTTATTCTCGTTTGGAACTATATGCATACATATATATAGGGACGGAGCTAGAGCTTCGGATGCGGGTTCAATCGAACCCAGTAGCTTTGGTCCAAACTCTATATTTACTTCTAAAAATTTATTGAATATGTACAAATTATTAATTCAGAACCCAGTAACTTAGAAGGAATAGAATCCCTAACTCAGTAACTTTAAATCTTGGCTCCGCCTCTGCATATATGTGTATATATATGAGTGCATGAGTAGTAATATCTCAATTTGATTGATACTTCCAAAGTAAGAATAACTTCAGATAGCTTTAGATAAAAATGAATGATAAAATGAATGATTCCATAGACTTATATGAAATAAAAGGGATATAATTCTCTCTCTCTATATATATATATTGAGAAGTGCCCAAATCAGATCAAAGAAGGAGAATGCAAATGAATAAGGTGCATGAATCAAAATCAACCCATCACTCAAAGAGTTAAACCAGTTATGGTCCCGAGTGAAAAGCTATAGCTTTGCCATGAAAATTAACTTTGAGAAAACTCGAAAGGTAACCCAACCAATCACATGACATATTTCAGAAGGATAACAACTCTGTGGGGTAGCAAATGAAAGAGCAACTTACCTGTAAAGTACAGAGTATTTCTAGTTTTGTATATAAGTTTAATAAGGTAAAGAATATTTATACTAGCAGTATATTTTATCACTTGTAGCATGTAACCAGTGGCAAAATCATGAAACTAATATATATATGTAAAAAGTTATTTTTGACCTACGCGCATAGTATAATTTTTATATACTTAATATAATTTTTCGATGAAGGGTAACTCTACGGGGCTATGCCACTGCATGTACCTTGTCTTATTTTTTTTATATTCTTCTTGGTCTCACTTTTTATAAATGGTTATATGTAAGTATCGAGGGAAATCTTGGCGTAATTAGTAAAGTTGCTGCCATGAGATCAAGAGGTCATGAGTTCGAGAGTTGGAAACAGCCTCTACAAAAATGCAGGGTAAGACTGCATACAGTGACGGATCTACATGATTCTTTGTGGGTGCTTGAACACCCATTACTTTTGACAAGATTTAGTAAATTTGCATAGGCAATTATAAAAATATTTAGATAAATATTAAAGGAGCATCTATAACTAAACTCCTTTTTTCTCTTCTTTTAAAATTTTTATCGGTGAGCATCCACGACTTTAAAATTTTAGATTCGCCACTAACTACATAGTACATATAATAAATCCTTGTGGTCCGATCTTTCCTCGAGCTACGTGCATACCGATAGCTTAATATATCGGGCTGCATTTTTACACTTAAGCATCATTTAAGCAATCTGATAAAGTAAAAATCCATTTACATTAAATTGGTGAATTTTTACTTTCAAACTGGCACCCATCCTGCACACCTGCTGCGACTGCATTTCTGTAATGATGCTTCCATATGGCACCCATCTCGATCCAGAATTTGCAAGTTTTGAGGAGTTTACTTGCACCGACTCTCTGTTTTGAATCACATGACATGCTTGTAATTAACTTCTCTAGGTAACTATCTAAAGGTCTGACTGCTTCAGGTGAATCATTAACTCAGGCCCCAATTGAGTTTACGTGTTATATACACAGTGACGGTCTAGAAATATTTTATGCTATCACTGTAATTCAACTTATTGCAGTAGGTATTTTACAGACAATTAATTTTAGTTATTATACAAATTTTGGTGTAGCTATCTTCTTAGTACTGTGATAATATGAAAATTCTCCTGCAATATTAGTAATTAGAGGTTAAAATCAATCATGAAATTCTTATTGTTGCCTGTTGGTGCACACATGAAAACATGTTTATTACTACACTTCTCGAATACTAAGTTAGAATATCCATAAATTATTGTATTCTTATATGATTTTAACGATCCTCACAACGTGAGCTAACTTTTAGGTTAAATCGTTTCAAGACCTAGTTTTTTTCAAATGGTGTTAGAGTCAGACCTATTTTTGTTCTTGATTTATCTAATGTTGGAGCATGAGTTATATTGTGTTAACACACCAAATGTCTAGTTATGAACATGCGAGGGGCGTTCATCTCATATCGGTTAAAGAAATTATTATTGATCTCGTTATATTGTCTTGAGGAACTCTCATTTCATGATCTAACTTTTGAAGTTTGGTTAGGACTCATGTCCATTTTCTTGGATGCTCTGTGAATAAACACAGAAATAGCAGCAACAAAATCAAAATGGGACCCGAGTACTTTGGTTTGGATTCTGTAATATCTTATATAATAGGATAAATAATTTTATCAAGATGAACTCTGCAACATCCTAATGTAGCAGAGTAGCAGTCAATAATTTGATCAACATGACAAAAGGAAATTTAAAAGCTCCAACCCGTTGTTGTTGGTTCTAGTGTTCTATATGATTTCTTTTTATTGTGCAACAATATTAGACAATCAACACTGCCCTACAATCCTATAGTATGTCATATGAAGAACTTTTATATCAAGATTTTAAATCCTTATGTACAAAATTATAATATT
Source organism: Nicotiana knightiana (assembly GCA_005239525.1). NCBI lineage: Eukaryota > Viridiplantae > Streptophyta > Magnoliopsida > Solanales > Solanaceae > Nicotiana > Nicotiana knightiana. The sequence continues at coordinate 73,283 of ML425154.1, forward strand.
GCTTTGCTAGTGGTTGCAAGATAACTTTGTTTTTCCTTTTTTATTTCGGAAAAAGGTATAAAATATTCTAGATTTGTCCAGTATTTTCAGTTATACACTTACTTTTTGCGAGGATTCTATGAAATGTGAACCATCTGTAGGTTCTTATGAAAGTACCTCATTGTCATATGATCACATAAAATTTACATTTTAAGCTATTTTATTGTGAACCGACGATAGATTATATATATTTTGAACTCATACCTGTCAAAAAATTGCAACTAATCCTTGGTACTTAGTAGTGCTTCAAATGTTATTAACAGGAAACATAAATTTTTTTGCAGAAAAAATTCTACTAAAATGTCTTTGTTAAAGGTGGTTTTTTAAAAATTACTTCAAAAAATAGCAGCCGCCACCTAAAACCCTAGATGCCAACCCTTGCTCCCCCATAACATCCTCATTCCACCAATATGCCACTGTGATTTTCATCTAATTCTTTTTTCTTAACCAATCAAGTTGCATGTCTTTGGTATTTTCTGCTCTTTATGTTTGTATTTGTTCTTTGTGATTGTGAGTTGATGAGTTTTTTTGTTCCATAATTATTTTTATTTTTCTTTCTATTCGTGACTGGTATATGTTTGCGATGAATATTAAAATGGATGATATTTCTCGTACGGTTGAAGAGCTAGAATGGTTGGATTTGGGAGAACCAGAGGCCACGTAAAAACTCAATTATGATCTTTGTCTAGTAGGCATATTGCTGACGGACAGCTCTATCAATGTTCATGCAATAAAAAAATATTTGAGATCTTGTCTAGGTTCAGGTGCATGATCTTCCTCCGGGTTACATGTCTGAGGCACTGACTAAACAAAGTGACAATTTTATTGGGTCCTTTAGTTATAATACTCGAAAATTACTGAAAACCTAATATTTTTATGCGTTTAAGGGTCGAGATTGATATTTGAGACCCATTAAAACATTCTAAGAATGACTTTTCTTCACCTAGTTTGTTTGATTCGATTTCGCTCTTTGAATTTTCTTGATTTTTCCTTCATTCGCTCTTTGAATTTCACGACTGCCGGCGACCAAGACAGCCACCGGCGATCACCCTCCATCCGCGAGGTAGGCTCCTGCTCTCTCCCCATCTCTCTCGTCTCGTCTCTCTCCTGCTCTCTCTTTCCCTAATCTTTTCCTTTTTTTTCTTCTCTGTGTATTCCGCTCATCGCCGGCGACCTCGCCAGAGGCGGTGCCTTCTCTCCACTTTCTGCTTTTCCCTCTCCCAGTCGTTCCCCCTTCTCTGTGTATGGGTGGATGTGTGCTCCATCGAGACCCTGATTTCTGGCGACGTGAGCACCAACATATTTAGATTTTCGGACAGATTACGCATCACTGGTGGTCGCCTCCTCAACTGGACCTATCCCATCCGACTCCTAGCCACCACCGACGTGAACCAGCAAGGAGTGCCAGCAGCAGGCAGTCACTCCGACCAACTTTCCGGCGACCATCATTCAGGGGTTCTTTACTGCCGATGAGCGCCTGCATCGGCTCGGCTACAATCCAGGTTCTCTCTATCTTTCTTGCCTTGTTATATTTTGTTTATCATTTAAATTGTTTATATTTGTTGTACATTCTGTTTTAGATATACTCTGTTAGAACCTATTGTTTTGTTCGTACTGTGTTCTTGTTTGGTTACATTCTATTTTCAATATATTCGGTTTAAACCTGTTGCTTTGGTCCTAGTGTATTCTTCTTTTGTACCTTCCATTTTTGATATCCCATTCATTTGCTGCTTTGTTCCTATCGTGTTCTTTATTATTCGGTGTGCTCTAATTGTAATTGATCTGTTTAGCTTATTTGTATTTGTTTGCTTGCTGACCTTCTTAGCATCCTTTAGGGTATTTAATCTCACATTCCTTACTGCTACTATCATTGCTATGTCATTAATTGTGTCCCTACTTCTGTGCCTTTTAGTTTCGGACTGTTTGACTTATTTTAGTTCGCCGCTGCTTCTGTGGTAGTTCCTACTTAGTGTGTTAGATTAGAGTGGCTATACTACATGATGGCAGGGTAAGATCATGTCCTCGGAGGTCCTCAAAGGGGTGGGAGGGTAGGGGCAAAGGGAGTAAGGGTGGTAAGGATGCCTCCAGATTGAGAGTTTTGTCTTGGAACATAGGAGCTTTGACAGGGAAGTCTATAGAGTTAGCGAAAATTCTATTAGAGGAAGATCAGTATAGCTTGTCCCCAGGAGACCAGATGGGTGGGTGATAAGGCACGAAATGTAGACAAGTATAAGCTTTGGTACTCTGGACGCGTTGGGGGGCAAGAACGAGGTAGGTATTTTGGTTGATAGGGATCTTTGGAAGCTAGTGGTGGAGGTTAGGCGGGTGAACGACATGCTAATGAGCATTAAGCTAGTTGTTGGAGGTTTTATTTTAAACTTGATTAGTGTGTATGCACCTCAAGTAGGTCGGACTAGGAGGTCAAAAGGCGTTTATGAGAGGATTTGGATGAGGTTGTACGTGGTATTCTGCACAGTGAGAAGATTTTCATAGGAGGAGATTTCAATGGCTATTTTGGGGCGACATTTAGGGGCTACGATGACGTGCATGGAGGCTTTGATTTCGAAGTTAGAAATAGAGGTGGAACTTCACCGCTAGATTTTGCTAAGCCTTTTGATTTGGTGATAGCTAACTCACATTTCCTGAAGAAGGAGGAGCACTTGCTTACCTTTCAGAGTTCGGTGGCCAGGACCCAGATTGATTATCTACTCTTCAGGAAGTTTGATAAAGGCATGTGTGCAGACTGCAAGGTCATCCCGAGTGAGAACCTCACGACTCAGCATAGGCTTCTGGTCATGGACTTGGAGATCATGAGGAAGTGGAGAAAGATGGTTGTGTTTCGTCTACCTAGGATCAAGTGGGAAGCTTTGACTAAAGACAGAGCACAGGAGTTGGGGGATAAGTTGCTGGCCATGGAAGCTTGGATAAGTAGTAGGGACGCGAGTGGTATGTGGATCGTGATTGTGAATTGCATTAGGGAAGTTGCTAGAGAGATATTGGGGGTTTCGAAAGTCTCGTCTGGTGACCACAAGGGGATTGATGGTGGAATACTGAGGTTCAAGGCAAAGCAGAAGCCAAGAAAATGGCATATCTACAACTGTTGGAGAGCGTGGACGAGGAGGAAAAGAGGAAGAATAGGGAGCGGTATAATATGTCTAAGAAGGAAGCAAAGTTAGTGGTCACACCGACAAAGACTGTTGTGTTTGAACGCTTGTACGAAAAACTTGGAGGGAAAGGATTGGATAAGAAGTCGTATAGACTAGCCAAGGTGCGAGAAAAGAAGGCCTGTGACCTGAACCATGTGAAGTGCACCAAGGACGAGGAAGGCAGAGTTTTGTTGGATGAGGCACTTATTCGCCGAAGATGACAAACTTACTATCATAAACTCTTGAACAAAAAAGGGGATAGGAACATTGAGCTAGGTGACTTAGAGAGTCGTCAAGACTTTAGGTATTGTAGGTGCATAAGATTCGAGGAGGTTGAGGAGGGTATGCGTAAGATGAGTAGGGGGGAGCGACAGGTTCAGACGAGATCTCGGTGGAATTTTAGAAGAGCGTGGGTAGGGCGGGCTTGGAGTGGCGCACTGGGTTATTTATTTTCATTTTTAGGATGAACAAGATGCCTGAAGAATGGAGATGGAGTATGATGGTCCCACTATATAAGAACAAGGGTGATCCAAAGTTGCAACAACTATCGGTGCATTAAGTTACTAAGCCATACTATGAATGTTTGGGAGAGACTGGTGGAGCTGAGCTTGAGGAGGATCGTAACTATTTCTTAAAACCAGTTTGGATTTATGCCGAGACGTTCGACTACGGAAGATATCCATATTGTTAGGATGTTGCTGGAGCAGTGTAGGGAGAAAAAGAGGGATTTACATATGGTGTTCATCGACTTAGAGAAGGCTTATGATAAAGTACTGAGTAAGGTTATGTGGAGATATTTGGAGGCTACAGGTGTTCCTGTTGCATAGATTAGGGCTATTAAGGACATGTATGATGGAGCTAAGACTCGAGTGAGGACCGTGAGAGGGGGCTCGGAACATTTCCCAGTATGATGGGGTTGTACCAGGGGTCAGCCCTCAGCCCATTTCTATTTGCCTTGGAAATCGACACTCTAACGCGCTACATTCAAGGGGAGGTGCCATGGTGCATATTATTTGCAAAGGACATTGTATTATTAAGGAGATGTGAGATGGTTTTAACGAGAGGTTAGAGGTTTGGAGGCAGATCCTAGAGTTTAAAGGTTTCATGTTAAGCTGGTCTAAGACGGAATACTTGGGGTGGGTGCAAGTTAAGTAGTGGACTCAAGTAGTGGATGAAGACGTGAGGCTTGATTCTCAAGTAATCCCTAGGAGATAAAGTTTTTAATACCTTGGGTCAGTTATTCAAGGGAGTGGGGAGATCGACGAGGATGTTCCACATCGTATTGGGGTGGGGTGGATGAAATGAAGGCTCGTTTCTGGTGTTCTGTGTGATAAGAATGTGCCACCAAAACTTAAAGGTAAGTTCTATAGAGCAGTGGTCAGACCGGCTATGTTGTATGGGGGGAGTGTTGGCCAGTCAAGAACTCCCATGTCCATAAGATGAAGGTATCTGAAATGAGGATGTTGAGATGGATGTGGGGGAATACCAGGTTAGATAGAATTAGAAATGAAGTTATTCGGGACAAGGCGAACGTGGCCACTGTGGAGAACAAGATGCGGGAGACGAGACTTAGATGGTTCGAGCATGTATTGAGGAGAGACACATATGCTCCGGTGAGGAGGTGCGAGAGGTTGGCCCTGGAGGGCCTGGGGAGAGGTAGAGGCAGGCCGAAGAAGTATTAGGGAGAGGTGATTAGGCAGGATATGCGTTGCTCCAGCATACTGAGGACATGACCATGGATAGGAGGGTATGGAGGTTGAGAATAAAGGTAAAGGGTTAGGATATGTAGCTGAGTGTTGTCATGTTTGTGTATTGTCGTATCCCTTGACTTCTATTATTACTTGTTGTTGTTTTCGTTTCGGCTTTCTGATTACAGTACTTACTATTAATTTTGTATTTTTTCTCTGGTTTTCCGATTGATATGCTTGTTGTTGTCCTTATTTTATATTTTCCGAGCTGAGGCTCAACCGAAAATAACCTCTCTGCCTTTTTGAAGGAAGGGTTAAGGTCTGCGCATATTCTACCCTCCCTAGACCCCACTAGTGAGATTATACTGGGTTGTTCTTATTGTTATTGAGAAACACTTTAAGAAAATTGCCCAGCGTGTAGAAATATTGCTGCTATTAATTTTTATTATGAAAGACTATCATTATTTTGCTTTATCTGTGGTTTTTTAGAACATGAGGATTATACTTGTGTGACTAATTTCGTGTTCTCACAGGACTAGTTCGTTAAAATTTGAGGGCATCGGCTGAGGGCTGTAACAAAGCAGAGAGTGGGCAGTGGAAATTAGCTATTAGGGTCGGAATGGAATTCCGAAAGTTGGAATAGGTTCGTAGTGTCGTTTGTGATGCGTGTGCAAAATTTTAGGTCATTCAGACGTGGTTTGGTTGGTTTCGGCATCGTTGGTGAATTTCGGAAATTTAGAAATCCTTAGGCTTGAATTTCGGGTTAATTTGGTGTTTTGATGTTGTTTAGAATATTCCGAGGGTTCGACTAAGTTCGGGTGATGTTATGTGAGGTGTTGGTATATTTGGTTGAGGCCTCGAGGGGCTCGGGATGATTTCGGATGGCCATCGGGGAGTTAGAACTTGGGAAAATCTGCTGGTGTGCTGTTGTTTCTGGTTTTCCGCACCTGCGGAAGGGTGATCGCAAGTGCGGCCATCGCAGATGCGCCTTTGGTGTCGCAGGTGCGGAGTTTGGCAGGCTTGAGGTCTCGCAGAAGCGGAAGAGAGTCGCACCTGCGAGCCCCCAGGTGCGGGGGATCGGTCGCAGGTGCGGACGAAGAGTCTTAAGTGAAGTCCGCAAATGCAGATAGTTGGTCGCAAATGCGGGACCACTGATGAGGTATTTAAACCGCAGATGCAGAACCCCTGGGGCAAAACATATAAATTCTTGCCTTCGCGAATTTTAGCCATTGTTCATCATTTTTCATACGGGTTGGAGCTTCTGAGAGCAATTTAAAGAGGGATTCAATGGGATTTTCGTGGAGGTAAGCTACTTGAACCTAAAACTTGATTCTATGGTGGTTTTTAACTTATTGAGCATGAAATTTGTGGGATTTAAGAGTTAAAATTGGGGGATTATGGCTTGAAACTTGAGACTAAGAATTGGGTGATTGAGGGGGCAAACGAGGTTAGATTTTGATGAATTTGGTATGTATGAACTCGTGAGAGGTTAAGGATTCTGGTTTTTCTATTTTTATCGGATTCCGAGACGTGGACCCGGGGGTCACATTTGGCCAATTTCGGTTTTTTGATGAAATTTGATCATTTTCGCGTGGGTTATGTTCCTTTAGCATATATTGATGATATGAATCTGATTTTGAATAGATTCGGGGCGATTTGAGGCCGAGTCGAGTGGCAAGGGCATCGTGCAGTAGATTCTCGTTCGGATCGAGGTAAGTAATGATGGTAAATCTTGTCCTGAGGGTATGAAACCCCCGGATTTCACATTGTTTCACTATTTTGAAGTAGCGCACATGCTGGATGACGAGTGTGTGGCGTGTACTATTGGGGATTGTGACTTGGTCCGTCTCGTAGAAACTATTAAGTTGCGTATTTGACTGTAAACTATATGATATTTTGTGTTTTAGAAAGTATTACTATGTTTTGGGCTGAATGCCGTATTTGGGCCTCGTGCTAAGTTGTTTGGACTCGGGACTTTTACTACTATTTCCTTACTGTTTTGAATTAAAATATGTACTCAGTCATGCTATATTTTTACTAATTTCATAACTCAGTCTTATTTACTCTGTTTTGATACATAAAATGAGATTTTGGGCTGAGCACCCTGTTTTATTGATAGCCCGAGTTGCTTCAGAGGTTTCTGACTGAGTGAGGTCGAGGGCCTATGTTGTGAGGATATTATGGAATAGGACTACGCGCCGCAGCATGTTGTTACTGATTCATGATTATGTGAGGCCGATAGCCTTATTGATTTATGCCACGAGATGGCTTGATGTTATTACTGATCTATGATTAACTAAGGCCGAGGGCTTGATTGATTATGCCACGAGATGGCTTGTTATAGCGTTAGGGCTGTAGGAGCCCCTCCGGAGTCTGTACACCCCAGTGAGCGCAGATACCTACTGAGTGCCGAGTGATGAGTGATTGGGAGGCATGAGTATCTGTGAGGTTGCCGGAAGGGTTGGTTATGAGTGATTGTGTATGCTTGAGGGACTGATTCTGAGTGATGTTATTCCTGAGGGGTGGTTTATGATACTTGTTTTTGCCCGAGAGGCTATGTATGATTTTTATCACTTTTACTCTAAACCTCTTGAACTTTTGTTGAAATTGTTGGAAAAATATTCTCAAATGATTTTTACTGGAAATCGGCTTTTAAGCGTGAAGATTTGACATATATATACTGTTGGAAAGAAAGGTTGTACTTAATGTGAATTTATGACGTGTATTTATGTGTTTCTTACTGTTCAGACCTTATTTACATTTATTACTTACTGAGTTGGCGTACTCTCATTACTCCCTGCACCTTGTGTGCAGATTCAGGTGCTAGGGCATCAGAGGAAGAGCTGATTTTCCTGTCTCAGAGTTTTCGGAGATTTGCGAGGTAGTTGCACGGTGTCCGCAGCCTTGCTTTTCTCCTTCCTACTCTTATTGTATTTTTCCTATACTTGTATATTTTTTATAGTTTCTCATGACTAGTGACTCCGGGATTTTGGGATGTATTTAATGTTAGTATATCCTTGCTTATTTTGAAATGCTTAAACGGAAAATTTTATGAAATATCGGATTAGTAATGATTTGAATTAAAAGTTTCTTTATGCTCTAAGTAGTGAATTGGCTAGCCTAGTATCGCGATAAGCGTCATCATGGCCAGGGTGGTTTTGGGGTCGTGACAAGTTGGTATCAGAGCTCTAGGTTACATAGGACTCACCATTCATGAGCAGGTTTAGTAGAGTCTTGTGGATCGATACGGAGACATCTGTACTTATCTTCGAGAGGCTGCAGAACCCTTAGGAAAAATCTCACATTCTTGAATTTTTGTTGTGCGAATCCATTTATTCCGCCAAAAGAGTAACTCTTTGAATTACTTTCATGTATTTGAATGCGCACGTGAGCGCTCGGTATAAGTTGTGCATCGATGACTTGTGACTTCCATGTATGAGTTGCGAGATTGATTCTAGCAAGTTGATAATGGGCTAGTCTGGAGGACTTGAGTCCGGGTTTTGTCTGTGGCTTGAGTGCTGAGATTTCGATTGTGTGAGCACGTGCATTTGGGACTTATATGTCTGTTGTGTCCCTATTGGTGGGATTTTGTGGCTGGATGACTATGTGGTGAGTGTGATTTGATGGCGAGATGTGTTCAGATTGTTTGATTACGACAAAAAGAATTGGCTGGAGATGTAGCAAGAACTATAGAGTGTTGACTTCTGTCTTGAGTTGGTATATGGCCTCGAGTTGTGAGTGTATTGAAGGACCTCTCGTGCAGTTTAGTGGTGGAGTGAAGTGGATCTTCCTGTTGTGTTATCAGTTCCTGGTGATGTCTTTTGGGCTGACCAATGCCCCAGCAGCGTTCATGTACTTTATTAACAGTGTATTCCAGCCGTATTTGGGCTCCTTCGTTATTGTATTCATTGGTGACATCCTGGTGTACGCACGTAGCCAGGAGGAGCATACTCAATATTTGAGGATTGTATTAAAGAGATTGAGGGAGGAGAAGCTTTATGCAAAGTTCTCAAAGTGTGAATTTTGGCTCAGTTTAGTAGCATTCTTGGGGCACGTGGTGTCCAGTGAGGGTATTCAGATGGTCAGACGAGTGTGGGGAGAGCTTTCAGAGCTCAAGACTGCTTTGACCATAGCTCCACTGTTAGTTCTGCCATCAGCTTTAGGTTGTTATCCCGCGTATTGTGATGCCTCGGGAATAGGCATAGGTTGTGTTTTAATGCAGACGGATAAGTGATCGCGTAATGTTCACTATTTTGGAAGGGTATAGAGAGATATCAGTTTGAGGCTAAGCAAGCGGGGTTATCTCATGCGGGGTGTCCTGAGGTTGTATGATCCTTATGTTGTTTTGTAACAAGTTCTCTTTTTCCAGTAAATGATATATGTTGCAATTTGAGTTTAGATCGCTTGGGGAAGTTGGCATGACTATTACAGTGGTGAATACGAGATTGGTAGACGATTTGAGATATTAGATGGTTAGTGTTATAAGAGCTTACGAAGGATTTAGTTAAATCTCATTGCGGTATTGTGGTGGTGATAGCATATGGGCATTGTGAGTTATTGTTTGTTTTGATCTATGGGTTTGAGCCAAGTGGGGGAGTCTGCTAATGATTAGTTAGTTTCTCGATTATGTGTTGTATAGGTTTTAGTTTGGGGTATACCGGTGAATCAGTTGTGACCTACAGAGGTGGAGTTTGAGAATGACTCGAGTAATGGAAATTTCTGGATACATGTTGTATTATACTCTATGGTGTGGGTTACTCCCTTGGGTGTTGGTGTGTTAATGGGGTACAGGTCGTTCGTTCTGTTTGATCAGTTTGATTGAGAATTGCGTAGAGTGGGTGACTCTCGAGAATGGTTCTGATGGATTCAGGGTTTATATATCATTGTGGATTCCACATTCCGGTATCATAAAAGGGAAGGATAGTTCGAATTCATCGAAAGTCTCTTTATAGTAAGTATTTGAGGTGTGGTACTTTGGGGTGCTTAAGAGTTATTCAGCGGTTTATGAGCCTTAGGGCGATGTGGTTCTGTGCTAGGGTCTCGCGTAGTGATTTATGGTTGAGGATTTTGGTACTATCGCAAGGAGAAAGAATCAATATGAAGGTAATTCAGAAGGGACTCGGAGAAATAGGACAGCTTGGCAGTAGATTGGATCAGCATGGTAATGAGTAAGATCGGTCCTTTGGGTGCTTATGATGTGGTAAGGTTCTACGTGTGATTCTTGGAAATGCTCTTGGGTTTTGGCGACATGCGTAGCTCGGTTGAATTAGAGGGATTCAGTCTTGACGGTTTGGTTAAGTGCAAATGGAGTTTTGAGAGTTCTACATGGTCTCTATAGTAGTTTGAGATGTATATTTTCCACTGGTGTGTGGGGCATGTGGCATATTGTAATTTTCTCCAGAATGAAATCAAATGGAAAGTTCTTAGCTAATTGAGTATGTAGTTGCTTGCGACTCATAGTGGGTTTGAGGTTTGTCGTATCCTTTATATGGTGGCATAATGGGTGCAATGTGTGGTGTAGTACTGAGATTGCGTGTGCTAGGTCTGGATGCGATTTGAAAGGAAGGTTCTGAATTCTTAGGTATCATGGACGGTCTCAGATGATCAGATAGATGGTGTTACTTTTAGATATGGCTCGATGAAGGTATAAGTTTCAGAAGAGGCACTGTGTTTTGATTTATGGATACTTCATTGGTGTGGTGATACTCTCCTTGTTGATCGGCTACGGCTATTCAAATAATTTGGCCTTGTAACACATACGGATTGTAGGGGTATCCCTCGTGCAGGTGGCGGAGTTGAGATCGAATAGGGTGATTTATGTGCTCTGAGGGCTTTGAGTTTGGGAACTCAAACGCGTAGATTATTTCAAAGTTGAGGGTTGTAGAGACGTAGCCAAGGTTAGTCAGGAGTTAGTGTGTGTTTTGATTCAGTCATTATGGACCTTCGGAGGGTCATTTGTCTCTTGTGTATGATCGGATTTATTTGGGGTTCCTTAGTAGGCCCAGTGAGGATAGGTGTATTGCACCGATTCAGATTGATTGGCTTTGTAGTGCTATTGTGAGGGGCATGCCAGTTAGTGGTTGTTGGTCTTATTTATGTTCTAGGATGATTTAGGAGTTACTCTTCCCTGCTACGGGGAGCTACGATTCATTAGTTTTAGGCACACACGGTGTGGTTCTATTGTGGTCTTATTGCGGGATTTGAGTAAGGTAAGTAATTGGGTATTGTAGGATTGAGATGTATTGGTTATGTTCTTACGGTTTCGTGTGGCATGGTATCGTTCGATTCTCCGTGGTTATGGAAATGCACTTTGAGTAGTTGATGTCGGGTTTCGTGTGGTTGTTGATTTTGATCAAGGCAGAGCGAGGTATATAATATGGACTAACGCTTGGATGGGGTCGCGCATTGCGGCGAAGTTATGATCCTTGTGTGTTGGATTCGTGCGTTTTGGTTTTGCAGTGTGCAAGGAGTTCTTAGCATTGCGTTGTGGTGATACCCATTGATCTTGCGAGACGGTTCTCTTGTTTGATGTCATTTTTCATGTTTGGGTACATTTGGAATGTTGTCTATTAGTGCACGGACTGCACGGGTTATGGATTTAAGCGGTATTGATGTGTCATGTTACTAGAGTGGTTGTGTTGGATGAGATGAGGTCATCGAACCTAGAATGGGTGTTATCGGATATGGTTGCGGCATATTTGGGAGGATACTGACACTGATCGGCTTAGAAATTTTGCTATATTTCTTGTCGAAGAGAGGGAGTTCCATCACTTGTTGATCTGACGAATGGTTATGGGTTTCTGCATGTTTCTTTCATCATTGGCAGTATATGAAGGTGTTAGAATGGGTCTCTTTTTGATAATAGAGTTATTACCGACATTGGGTTGCTTAAGCAGCTACTGTGATTAGAAATTATCACTATGAGTGTTTGAGTTATGTGGGATATCATGTGATTTCGTCTTGAGTTATGGCTATGGTTGGATACAGCTTGTTCAGACTTATACAGTGTGTGGATGTGTGATTCTGGTCTTATAGAAAAGTTCGGATGTAGAAATTGGATTCCAAGGCTTATGGGTTAGTTTAGATGAAGAAATTTCAGATGTGTTGTGTTATAAGATCTGGACAGGGTGACATGGGATCACCCCCGAGTATGTGCGTGGTAAGGTTATTCGGCGATTTGATGGCTTTTGGAACAACTCTTGGCACATTCAAGGACGAACGCTTGTTTAAGAGAAGGAGAATGTAACGACCCGATCGGTCGTTCCGAGAGTCTTAGCCCCGTTTCCTCCATTTCTGCTTCATTTTTTGTGGTTCAGCTCTTTTATGTTGTGTTAGGTTGATTGATTCAGGTTCGGAGTGGTTGTGGAGAGAAATGAGACACTTAGTCTCTTAAGTTGGTAAATTAATTAAAAAAGTCAACCGGTAGTTGACTTACAGATAAATAATCTCGGAATTTGGTTTTTATGGTTCGAATAGCTTCGTTAGGTGATTTGGGACTTAGGAGCATGATCGGAATGTTATTCGGAGGTCCGTGGTAGAATTAGGCTTGAATTGGCGAAACTGGATTTTTGGTGATTTCCGGTCGGCAGTGGAAATTGACAATCAGGGTCGGAGTGGAATTCCGGAAGTTAGAATAGGTTCGTAGTGTCGTTTGTGATGTGTGTGCAAAATTTCAGGTCATTCGGACGTGGTTTGGTTGGTTTCGGCATCGTTTGCGAATTTCGGAAGTTTAGAAATCCTTAGGCTTGAATTTCAGGTTAATTTGGTGTTTTGATATTGTTTAGAATATTCCGAGGGTTCGACTAAGTTCAGGGGATGTTATGTGAGGTGTTGGTATATTTGGTTGAGGCCCCGAGGGGCTCGGGATGACTTCGGATGGCCATCGGGGAGTTAGAACTTGGGAAATCTACTGGTGTGCTACTGTTTCTGGTTTTCTGCACCTGCGGAAGGGTGATCGCAGGTGAGGCCATCGCAGATGCGGCTTTGGTGTCGCAGGTGCGGAGTTTGGCAGGCTTGGGGTCTATCGCAGAAGCGGAAGGAGAGTCGCACCTGCGAGCCCGTAGGTGCGGGGGATCGATCGCAGGTGCAGACGGGAAGTCTTAAGTGAAGTCCGCAGATGCAGACATTTGGTCGCAAATGTGGGACCGCAAATGCGGGAACGCAGATGCGGTATTTGAACCGCAGATGCGGAACCCCTAGGGCAGAACATATAAATTCTTGCCTTCGCGAATTTTAGCCATTGTTCATCATTTTTCATACGGGTTGGAGCTTCTAGGAGCAATTTAAAGAGGGATTCAAGGGGATTTTCGTAAAGGTAAGCTACTTGAACCTAAAACTTGATTCTATGGTGGTTTTTAACTTATTGAGCATGAAATTTGTGGGATTTAAGGGTTACAATTGGGGGATTAGGGCTTGAAACTTGAGATTAATAATTGGGTTATTGAGGGGGTAAACGAGGTTAGATTTTGATGAATTTGGTATGTATGGACTCGTGAGAGGTTAAGAATTCTGGCTTTGCAATTTTTATCGAATTTCGAGACGTGGGCTCGGGGGTCGGGTTTGGCCAATTTCGGGATTTTTGATAAATTTTGATTATTTTCGCGTGGGTTTTGTTCCTTTAGCGTATATTGATGATATGAATCTGATTTTGAATAGATTCGGGGCGATTCGAGGCCGAGTCGAGCGGCAAGGGCATCGCGGAGTAGATTCTCGTTCGGATCGAGGTAAGTAATTATGGCAAATCTTGTCCTGAGGTATGAAACCCCGGATTTCACATCATTTCACTATTTTGAAGTAGCGCACATGCTGGATGACGAGCGTGCGGCGTGCACTGTTGGGGATTATGACTTGGTTCGTCCAGTAGCAACTATTAAGTTGCGTATTTGACTGAAAATTATATGATATTTTGTGTTTTAGAAAGTATTACTATGTTTTGGGCTGAATGCCATATTTGGGCCTCGTGCTAAGTTGTTTGGACCCTTAGGGACTTTTACTACTATTTACTCACTGTTTTGAATTAAAAATTATACTCAGTCATGCTATGTTTTTACTGATTTCATAACTCAGTCTTATTTACTCTGTTTTGATGCATAAAATGAGATTTTGGGCTGAGCACCTGTTTTATTGGTAGCCCGAGTGGCTTGAGAGGTTTCTGACTGAGTGAGGTCGAGGGCCTGTGTTGTGAGGATATTATGGAATCGGGTTGCGCGTCGCAGCATGTTGTTACTGATTCATGATTATGTGAGGCCGAGAGCCTGATTGATTTATGCCACGAGATGGCTTGATGTTATTACTGATCAATGATTAACTGAGGCCGAGGGCCTGTTGATTATGCCACAAGATGGCTTCTTATAGCGCTTGGGTTGTAGGAGCCCCCCCCCCCCCCGGAGTCTGTACACCCCCAGTGAACGCAGGTACCTACTGAGTACGAGTGCCGAGTAACGAGTGATTGGGAGTCATGAGTGGCTGTGAGGTTTCCCGAGGGGCTGATTATGAGTGATTGTGAGGTATGCTTGAGGGACTGATTCTGAGTGATGTTATGCCCGATGGGCGGTTTATGATACTTGTTTTTGCCCGAGAGACTATTTATGATTTTTATCACTTTTACTATAAACCTCTTGAACTTCTGTTAAAATTGTTGGAAAAATATTCTCAAATGATTTTTACTGGAAATCGGCTTTTAAGCGTGAAGATTTGACATATGTATACTGTTGGAAAGAAAGGTTGTACTTACTGTGAATTTATGACGTGTATTTATGTGTTTCTTACTGCTCAGACCTTATTTACATTTTTTACTTACTGAGTTGGCGTACTTACATTACCCATTGCACCTTGTGTGTAGATTCAGGTGCTAGGGCATCAGAGTGAGAGATGATTTTCGTGTCTCAGAGTTTTCGGAGATTTGCGAGGTAGCTGCACGGCGTCAGCAGCCTTGCTTTTCTCCTTCCTACTCTTATAGCATTTATTTTTCCTAGACTTGTATCTTTTTTGTAGTTGCTCATAACTAGTGACTCCGGGATTTTACGTTGTATTTAATGTTAGTATATCCTTACTTATTTTAAAATGCTTAAACGGAAATTTTTATGAAATATCGGATTAGTAATGATTTGAATTAAAGGTTTCTTTATGCTCTAAGTAGTGAATTGGCTAGCCTAGTATCACGATAGGCGCCGTCACGGCCAGGGTGATTTTGGGGTCGTGACAGAGATACTCTAAGTACTTATGATCTTTAGGATTTGCCTGTTATTGGTCATCAATTTACTTGGGAGAGAGGTCGTGGGTATGCTAGTTGGGTTGTTGATCGGTGTGTTCAGAATAGCAGTTAATTGAATTGTTTTCATCTTGAAAATTCTTTAATTTTATTTTACACTCATTTAGATCATTCAATCCTACTCTCTATGGACCAGAATAATTTTGTAACAGGTAGTAAACTCAAATTTTGGTTTGATAACTCATGGTTTATGCATTTTGATATTACACAGGTTGTGACAAAGGTTGGTATATTGATTCTTCTTCTTCTCTTCTTGATAAAATCTCCAATAATGCTCAAGTCCTCTCAGATCGTAGAAAAATGGTGAATGGTGAGTTTTAAAATAACCTAAATGAATTCTTTTCTCAACTTTGATTATTCGCATAAGGTGTGATTTGGATAGTGTTGATGCGGTTAGTAAGTTGAAGATTAACTTTAATGAAGTCTTTCTACAAGAAAAAATCATTTAGAAGTAGAGAGGTAAAAAATTTAGCTACAATTTTGTGTGATAATACTAAATTCTTCCATACGCATGCATCGGCGCTTAGAAGGAAAAATCAAATAGAGGCATTAAAAGATAAAGGCAGGTACTAGGTAACTCAGAAGATAATATCCATTCTTTAATTATTAATTATTACTGTAATTTATTTAAGCAAAGCTCCAAAAATTATGCTCCAATTATTAGCAAAGTAAATAGAAGAATTTCAGATGATAATAACAGTTTGTTATTGGCTTCATTTTCTGAATGAAGAGTTACGCAAAGTTGTATTTCATATCCATCCAGATAAGTCAACAGGGCCTAACTGTGTGAATTTTATTTATTTCAGAATTTGGTATTTGATTGGGCACGACATTGTGGTGGCTTACTGGTACTGGTTAGAAAATAAATATTTTTCTAACTCATTAAGTAAAGTCACTTTATCCTTTTACCAAAAAAAATCCTTTTACTCTTAAAGACTGGCGTCATATTGCATTATATAATTTTCTGTATAAAGTTATTACTAAAGTTCTTTCTAATAGGCTGAAGTCTTTGTAGCCAATAATTACCTCACCAGATTAGTAAGCTTTTGTGTCTAAACGATCGATTACTAACAATGTGTTAATACCTTTTGAAGTAATTTATTACACAGATGAATTATAATGTGTGTGACTTCTATGAGTTATTATTAGCAGGGCTTATGAATTATAACAGTATGCTAATATTAAACATATCTTGTCTATTTATGAGAAAGCTTTAGGTCAAGTAGTTAAATTTGATATGTCTACAGTTTTTCCAGCACTAATGTAGGGGAAGATGCACAACTTACTTTATCTACTGAATTAGGAGTTTATAAATTATTGATCTTACAGTTATTTAAGCTTATCTTCATTAATTGGCAAAAATAAGACTCAAATTTTTACTTTTCTAAACAAGGTGAGGACAAGCGTTTTGGCTTGGGTAAGAAATTTTTATCTAGAGCAGGGAAGTAAGTTTTAATTAATTTAGTGGCTCAAGTTATCCCTTCACACTGTATGCAAAGGCAAAGCTATGTGCGGCCAAGGAATGTTAACTAAACACCTTTCGTCGAAAATGTATACTATGTATAGGAAAAATATTACTTGTTATTAACAAAAAAAAATAGATTTTAAACATCCTTGCATAGCCCACTGGAAAAGGGTGTTCAATTTTAAACATGTTATTGAAGCTTAATAGCTTCGTCACCGACTATATAGTTGTGTTCCTTATTCCGCATTCTGTATGTGATGACCTAGAGAAACTGATGAACTCGTTCTGCAAGGTTCAAATATTAGGGAGCAAAGAAAGATGCATTGGATTTCATGGCGACGTCTTTGTGAACAAAAAGATATTGAAGGTACGAGTTTTTGTAATATTATTATCTTAATACTGCGATGTTTGGGAAGTGGGGTTCGAGATTTCACACTGAACATGGATTGAAATGATATAAAATAGAATCTTGGTTCATGAACAATGATTCGATTGATGATGAAGAAAGAGATTCTTGGTTCAGTTCTCCACCTTAACAATAAAAAATATGATTGATCATTCTACTGAGTCTGACTCATAGTGATTATTTATCAAAGAATGACTCTGGTTATTAAATGATTAAACAATCAGGAGAAATTTACTTATGATACTTAGTTGACATTAATAAAAAGCATCTAACGAATTATGTGTTCAATGTCTCATATTTAGTAGAAAGACGAATATTCCTTCCTCATCTTCAAAGCTAAATATTTTTATTCAGGTACTTTTTAATCGGTTAAATTAGGCCACAATATTATGTATGAAAGAGCATATTACATTCGAAGGAGCTATTGCAAAATGGTATTAGGTGAAGATTCAATAATAGTGAAAAATATTAGTATGGAAAATAACCCTTGGCTACTTTCAAATAATAATTTTTTTTTTCAAAAGTCATTTATCTATAGAAGCTCAAGACATGCGAGTTAAAGATCTATTTTGTGAAGATCGCAGAATGTGGGATAAAAATATAATTTCTTTATCTTAAAAGAAAAATTAATTTTTATTATTCCCATTAGTGTAGGTATATCCACAAGGGCGGATGATAAATGTGGATTTCAACCACGTATTAGTTCCTTCTCGCTTTAGTTTTAGTCAGAAAGTGTTTATTTCTGTTCCAAAAACTAATGAAATTGTGCGAATTGCAAAAATGTTGGAGAAGTAGACTTGAATGAAGAAATCTAACTCAAAAGGAGTATTCTGCCTCATAAGGCAATAAGGAGCACAACAGTCCATAAGTGCAGTCCACAGAAGAAAATTCTCTATGCGGCCACAAATCTGGTGTTGAAGTTAGGAAGTTGATTGATGAAAAGAGAGAACCACACACAATTTATGCGGCTGCAAAATGTGATCACACTGACAAAAATTCAAAAAGACCAGAGAGTGTGCAAAATGACCAAGAGTGAAGCCTTGCCAGAAATGTGGACCGCACATAAAATTGTGCGGCCGCAGAAGCTGAAGTGCAGCCGCAAGATCAACTTGTGTGGTTGCAAAATCCCTAAACCTGCAGACTCAAGTAAAGTGAGCACCGCACTTGGAATTGTGCGACCGCCAGTCCTCCCGAATGGCATTTTTGTCAGCGAATTTTAGGCCACTATAAATAGACGAGAATCACTTTTAAAGATCAAGTTTGGTAGTTTCTTGAGCTGTAGCCGTTGTAGTTTACTGCTTTTGGTAATTTGTGGCCAATTTGGGTTAAAAACACGTTAGTTTATCATTTTAATTTGCAATTATGACTTTAGTTAGTGTTTCCTCTTTGTTTTCTTCCATTTCTACTATGAGTCACTAGATATTTTCAAGAGTTGTGACCCAACCCTAGTGTATAAACCTTATGGGTAATTAATTTAATACTTGTTTATGATTGAATGCTAGTTATTTTGCCTTGTTCATGCCTTAATTTAGAATTAATGGTTACAAACACTGATCATGTCTTTTTGACTTGGTTTTTACTTGAGAAAGAGAGACCTAGTCTAGGAAAACTTGGCTAACAAAAAATTGGGCTAGTTAAGGTTTTGACTAGCCTAATTAAAGGGTTTGAACTAGAGATAGGGGGAACCCAACTTGAGCTCATAACAACTATTTGTATTGATACCCATTTGCGCTTGAGAAAGCCAAATTTCCAAAATCACTCTATGACTGAGAGGTATCGAGTAGGTAACTTAGAGTTGAGAGCTACAATACACCCAGATCACTAAAACAAGTGTTAACGTAATAAACCCATTAGGCTAACACCTAAACGAAGGTTACATCCCTAGGCTTTTTACCTATTTGAAAACAACAAAAAATAATTAATCAATCTCTACTTTCATTTATCTAGTTAACCACTGTTAGTATAGATTGTAGAAGTAATCTGCAAAAATATCTTGTTTGAAAGCGTATTTAAGTTATTTCTTTTACACTCATCAAGTGTACACTCTAACGCCCATATTTACCTCACTGATAAAATCGATCATGACTCATAGTTGGATACTATTCTTCCAACGACCACTTTCACTCATTGTTGAGTGTGGATTGGGAGTGGATTAAATTTGGCGTCGTTGCTGAAGAATTATAACGGCGTTAGCTATATATTTGAGTGTTCTTTTGGAATATATATTTTTTATTCCGTGTTACTAACTTGTTTAAGAAATTATAGGTACAAATATGCCACACAATGAGCTCAAAAATATTTCATTGGGGGACTTGGACGGTGAGGAGTAACAACTCGATGAGGTACCTCAAGTGCCACAAGCTAATCAGCGAGGCCGCGTACCACAAGACAGTGTGACCATCCCACACCCACCTCAACCATATCCACAACAAGTGGATCAACACCGTATATTTCCCAACAAAGGTTATTCTAGTGTAATAGTCCATCCCCATATTAGGGCGGGCAACTTTCAAATCAGCAATGTGATTCTCACTTTACTTGAACAATGGGTCTTCTTTACCGGTGCACCAACCCAAAATGCTTACAAACATTTGAAGGTCTTTGTGGATACATGTCGGGGGAGTAAGCAAGCTAATGTTTCCAAGGATGCATGGAGGCTAAGGCTTTTTCCCTTCTCTCTACGGGGGAAAGCTTTAGATTGGTTGAAACGTTTGCTGAATCATTCAATACACACTTAGGATGAGTTGGTGACCAATTTCATTTCTAAGTATTTCTCTCCCGGGCACATGGATAAACTTCGCGATTAGATCTTGGCATTCAAACAAGAACCGAATGAGCCACTACATGAAATTTGGGAGCACTATAGAACAATGGTTAAGGAATGTCCTAATAACAATATGACAGAAAATATCTTGAAGCAAGTCTTTTATCGTGTGATTAACAAAACAAACCAATGTGTAGTGAATCAACTAGCCGGTGGAAACTTCATGACTACACCTTATGCGGAGACGTGTCACATTCTAGATGATATGGTGGAGACTTCATCGGCTTGGAAATCTTGGGCCAATGTCCCACAAGGTGATCCCAATATGATCCACCTCCATAAGAGTTGAAAGACCGTGGACAAGCCATTACCGAATTGACCAAAACCATGACTCAACTAGCAAAGTCCTAACTCAATCAAGTGCAAGCTCCTAAGCAAGTTCATGTTGTGGAGGGAGTTAATATTTTGGTGAACAAGTAGAGGACCAAGGGTCCACAAATGCAAACCCGGGTGGAGAACTATGTACAATATGATGGCGATTTTGATCAAGATGATTCTTATAATGAGCAAAAGAAGGAAGTGCAATATGTGAACAATTTTCAAGGGCAAAGAAACAACTTCCAAGGGCCAAATCAACAACAATAGCGACCACACAATAACCATGGACATTGGAATCCTAACAAGCAAGGGAATTGGCATAATAACAATAATCAAGGAAATTGGAGCGGAAACAACCAAGGAAATTGGGGAGGCAACAATCAAGGTGGTTGGGGAAACAACCTAGGCAACCGGGGTTCGGGTTTTCAAAGGCCCCCAATGTACCAACAACCAAGCAACCTACCTCCTTATCCTTCTCATGGTTCATGTTCTTCAAATAATAAGATGGGACGTACTGAGAATTATGTTCAAGCATATGATGAAAAAGAATGCCGATTCGGATGCCCAACTTGCCTCACACAACAAATCAATCTGCAATCTAGAAGTTCAAATGGGGAAAATATCTCAATTTCTAAACTCTAGTCCTAAGGGTGCACTACCAAGTGACACGGTAGTGAACCCAAATGGTGGTAACATTATGGGCATGCTATGGTGGTTATCACAAGAAGTGAAAGAGACGGGAATGCACCCACCTCAAGTGAAAAGGCGACTTGTCGATGATGACCAAGTGATGCAAGAAGAAGAGATCCCCAAACATTAACTTTCAAGCAAATGAGGAAGTTCGGATTGATATTGATGATAGTGTGGAAAAGAATCAAGAAGAAGTGAACCGGTCTAGGGAACACATTATTGACATACCGAAACTGGTAGTGAAAAAGGCAAAGGCACTACTGCTTAAGCCTGCACCTCCATTCCCCAAAGACTTTCCAAGAAAAATGGTGAGGATCAATTCAAGAAGTTTATTCAAATGATGAATAGTCTTTCAATCAATGTGTCATTGATAGAAGCTTTGGAGAAAAGGCCATGTTACGTAAAGCTTATGAAAGATCTTGTGACAAAGAAGCGGTCAATGAATTTTGAGACTATCAAATTCACTCATCAAGTGAATGAAATTGTTCACTCAATGGCTCCTAAGTTGGAGGATCCCGGTGCTTTCACGATTCCTTGTACAATTGGGAGTACCGAGTTTGCTAAGGCTATTTGTGATATTGGAGCAAGTATAAATGTGATTTCCTATTCGGTTTTCAATACTTTGGGGATCGGGAAACCAAGACCCACTTCTATGAGGTTGCAAATGGTCGATCGTACCATGAAGAGGCCATTGGGTGTGATTGAAGATGTTTTGGTCCGGGTTGATAAATCCATTCTCCAGTGGACTTTGTCATTCTAGATTGCAAAGTTGATTATGAAGTGTCGATCATTATTGGGAGACCTTTCCTTGCTACCGGTTTTGTGATGTAGAAGCCGGAGAACTCACTTTCCAGGTTGGTGATGAAAAGTGGTATTCCATGTATGTAAGTCCATGCATCAACCAAATAACAATGAGTTGTGTTCTTTTGTAGACTTAGTGACCGATGTTATTGTGGATGATACAAGTATTATTATCAATGTTGGTGATATGTTAAAGGTTGATTTGCTCAATTTTGATGATGACGAGATGGATGGTTTCATGGAATGCGTGAACTCTTTGCAAGGAATGAGGTCATACAACTATGCACCCCGGAAGTTATCTTTGCATCTTAAAAATATGAAGACTCATCCTAAAAAGCCTTATATTGAAGAACCACCTACTTTGGAATTGAAGCCATTGGCTCCACACCTTCGGTATGAATTTCTTGATCCTTGTTCTACTTAACTGATTATTCTTTCCTCTTGTTTGACTAACGTGCAGGTTGATTCCACATTGGCAGTGTTACAAAAGAGGAAGAAGTCTATTAGGTGGACCTTGGCGGATATTCGGGGTATAAGCCCCACCTTTTGCATGCATAAGATCAAGTTGGATGATGGTGCTAAAATGTTGAACATCAAAGAAGACTCAATAAGGATATGCAAGAAGTTGTCAAAAAGGAGATCTTCAAGTGGTTGGATGCCAGGGTTGTCTACCCCATCTCTGATAGTTCATAGACCTCTCCAGTTCAATATGTCCCAAAGAAGGGGGCATGATGGTGGTTACCAATTATAAGAATGAATTGATTCCTACAAGAACGGTGACCGGTTGGAGGGTTTTTATTTTTTTTTTTGGATTATCCCAAGCTCAACAAAGTTACAAGGAAGGATCACTTTTCACTTCCTTTCTTAGATGAAATGCTCGATAGATTGGCTGCCCGTGCTTTCTATTGCTTTCGTGATGGGTAATCGGGCTACAACCAAATTCTCATTACTCCGAAAGATCAAGAGAAAACAACCTTTACATGTCCCTGCGATAAGTTTTCTTTCAAGAGGATGTAATTTGGTTTGTGCAATGCATCGTTGACCTTTCAACGGTGTATGATGGCTATTTTCACGGACATGGTGGAAGACTACCTTGAAGTTTTCATGGATAACTTCTCGCTGGTTGGGGATTCTTTTGATATTTGTCTTGCAAATTTGGACAAAGTATTGTCTAGATATGAAGAAACCAACTTGGTACTCATTTGGGAGAAATGTCATTTCATGGTTGAGGAAGGTATTGTCCTCGCCCTTAAATCTCAAGGAATGGAATTGAAGTTGACAAGGCAAAGATTGAGTTGATTTTTAAGCTTCCACCCCCAACTTCAGTGAAGGGTGTGCGGAGTTTCCTAGGCCATGCGGGTTTTTACCGGCGCTTTATCAAAGATTTCTCTAAGGTGGTGAACCCATTGTTTAAGATCCTTGAGAAGGATTCCAAGTTCAATTTCAATGATGATTGCATGAGGGCTTTTGAACTATTGAAGCTCAAGTTGACAACTACTCCTATCATTAGCTCTCCAAATTGGAATGTGCCTTTTGAACTCATGTGTGATGCAAGTGACATAGCGGCTGGGGCTATTTTGGGGAACGTATCAACAAAATTTTCCATCTGATCTACTATGCTAGTAAGACCATGAATAATGCCCAAGTCAATTATACCTTTATCGAGAAAGAGCTCCTTACTATTGTGTTTGCAATTGAGAATTTTTGCCCATACTTGATGGGTGCCAAAGTTATTGTCCACACAAACCATGAGGCACTTTGTTATCTTATGAGAAAAAAGGATTCCAAAGTCCGTTCGATGAGATGGGTACTCTTGTTGCAAGAATTTGATATTGATATCCAAGATAGGAAAGGTAGTGAAAACCAAGTGGCGGACCACTTATCTCATTCAGAGGAGGAGGGGAGGCCGCATGATGTCCTTGAAATCAATGACTCCTTTCCCAATGAGCAGCCTTTGGCAATTTCAATGAAAGAAGTGCCATGGTTTGCGGATTTGGCAGATTTTCTTGTGAGTGGAATCATTCCATATGAGTTCTCCTCAAACCAAAGAAAGAAGCTCAAAAGAGATTGTCAAGATCATTATTGGGATGAACCATACCTTTTTCGTTGTATGGATGGGGTGATTATAAGGTGTGTACCGGAAGAAGAGCAAGGCGATATTCTTGGAGCTTATCATTCCTCACCATATGGTAGTCATCATGGTGGAGCAAGAACGGCCAAGGTTCTTAGTTTTGGTTTCTATTAGTCTACTTTTTACAAGTTTGCTAGTGATTTGGTGAAAAGATGTGATGAATGTCAACGGGTAGGCGGAGTCTCAAAGAAAAATGAAATGCCTCTCACAACCATCTTGGATATTTATATTTTTGATGTTTGGGGAATTGACTTTATGGGCCCTTTTGTGATCTCTTGTGGAAACACTTACATCTTGGTCGCGGTGGATTATGTGTCCAAATGGATTGAGGTTGTCGCCTTACCCAACAATGAGGCGAGAAGTGTAGTGGCTTTCTTAATGAATAATATTTTTACATGATTTGGTACTCCACATGCAATCATAAGCGATGGGGCATCACATTTTTGAAACAAATCTTTTGACATTTTACTTAGCAAGTATGGTGTTACTCACAAAGTCACGACCCCCCTATCACCCACAAGCTAGTGGGAAAGTGGAAGTCTACAACTGGGAGATAAAGAGTATCTTGTTTAAAACGGTGAATGTTAATTGGATAGATTGGTCAAGAAGCATGATGATGCATTATGGGCTTATCGGACGACTTACAAAACACCAATCGGAATGTTTCCATACCGGTTAGTGTTAGGGAAAGATTGCCATCTTCCGTTGTAACTAGAGCACAAAGTAATGTGGGCTCTAAAGAAATTGAATCTTGATTAGGATGTAGCCGCTAACTTGAAGGTTACACACTTGAATGAATTGGATGAGTTCCGGTACTATGCATATTCGAGTTTGTCCTTGTACAAAGAAAAGATGAAATATCTTCATGACAAATACATTTGGAATAAGGAGTTCAAGGTTGGTGATCTTGTATTGTTGTTTAACTAAAGGTTGAGAATGTTCCCAAGAAGCTAAAATCCAAGTGGAGTGGTCCATTTGAAATTGTTGGTGTGTAACATTTTGGTGCATTAAACTTGAAGAACAAAAACAATAAAGGGCTAAGTGTGAAGCAACTGTCGACCGCACTTTAATTGTGCTGACCGTAGAATTTCATGTGCCACGGTAGAGGTGCTTGTGTGGCCGCACATTTCACATGCGACCGCACAATTGGAGGCTTTCCAAATTGTCAAAATGTAAACTCTTTGAAGTTTGAGTCTGTCAGTGCGGGGTAAATCTGCGACCGCAAGAAGAATTGTGTAGCCGCACTCAAAATTGTGCGGACAGTACATGAGGTTCCGAGAAGGCAGGCCCGGGTAAAGGAGTGCGGACCGCACTTGAATTGTGCGGCCGCACTCGGTCTCTTTTCTTCTTATTAACTTCAAGTATAAATAGGGGTTTTGAGATCATTTTACACTTTTCACCTCTTCACAATCACTGTTGCTTGCATTTTTTTACTGAGAGATTTGTACTGCCCACCACATACACCTACTTGTGCTTACACACTTAGTGCACTCACTCTATCTGGTATGATTCAATTCATGTTAATCTTTGTGTTAGTTTAATTTTTGAAATTTTAGTTTCTTTTCAGGCCATCTGTTATTAAAGTTCATCTATGTGTCCGTGTAGGGTAGATCTATATTGGGTAGTTGATAATACATGCTCTAATGGGTTAGGTTAGTGAGATTTCATGTGTTTACCATGTTAACATATTGATTTGAACAACTAATTGCAAAATCTAAGGAAAAAGATGATGATTGCATGTTCGTAATTTGTTATCTGCAACTGCACATCAATTTGTGCGGTCCGCAGTTTAGTTGTTCTGGGCAACTTGAGAAGGCACGCATTTTTGTGGTCGCACTTTAATTGTGCGGACTGAAAAATTTTGAAAGAGGTCACATTTTAGTCCGCATAGTCTATTAGAGGTATACCTCTTGAGAAACAACATGTGCGGATCGTACTGAAATTCGGTGGACCGCAGATACATTCTGCAGGCGGAGAAACGCCTCCGCGTTGTCTTCAAAGAAGAGTCTTCTGAGCCTCTGTAGCTTATTGTTATAAGCGCGGCGCACTTATAATTTTGCGGTCCGAACTCCCTATCTGCATCCACACATCAAAAATATGCAGACCGCAATTCCCATTTCCTGCAGCATGTTGTTTCTGCAGTAACCTCACTGTGTCCACAATGTTTTCCCTTTCTTGTGTAAGTCTTAACTGGGTTGAATAATGGCTTACAACTAACAATCCTCTTTGCTTTAATACAAACAATAGTTTGATTGCGAGGCCACGGCGTGGAAAACTACAAAAGGCAAATGTGACTCTTTTAGGGGTCGAGGTAGAGGTACCTTGCCCCTTAGCCAACCCAAAACTATCAGGAAGAAGGCCAAACACGCTGAAAGAGAGGTGCAGACCTCTTCGAGTCTAACTCTTATGTCCCGTCTAGGGATGCTTCTGAGGGAAACTCCGCATCTATTCTGGAGGAGTAGTCAGTTGCACAGTCTAGGCCACAGAGGAAATCTAAGCCCATGGATGAGGCCTCATCATCTCACAGCACTTTCGAGGGTTCAGAAAGTCCTAGCCAGACTTCTAAGTCAGCGGTTGTTCCAGAGAAGGATGCGCAAACTATTCAGGATGTCCTTGATGATGGTAGAGGGGGATAGAGCACATACATTGGTGTTGAGAAATCAAAGAAGAATGAGATATGGAGGACAAATTTGTTAGCTTGGCTTCCTTCACTGACTTCCGAATATGGTGGCCCACGAGATCCTTGACCCTTGAGAGGCAGTTTCTGTTGAAGGATCTAGATAAATATAACCCTCCAGTGCTGAGATAGTTCAGAGTGAGGAAGGGTTGGATGTTGTTCACTGAGAGAGCGGTAGATTCCAAAGAGCACCTTGTTCGTGAGTTCTACGTCAACATTTCTAACATTCACCAGGGAACAAAAGTGACCAAACTACACAACCTCAAGAAGAGGTTTGATCAGCACACTCTAAATGCGTACTTGAGGTTTGAGGACTTAGAGCTGAAAGAGTACCTAGATAAGTTGGATATGAAAGAAGAAGTCTGGTCGTAGATTGTAGAGATCTTAGCACCACCAGGACCAACTCTATCAAGGATCACTGTTGGGGTTCGCATTCAGCGGAACACATTGAGCTTTGAGGCAAAGGCAAAGGGTTGGCAGACTTTTGTGTGTAACAGGCTTGACCCATGCTGGAATGAGAACAATTTGCCTATTCCACGTGCAGTTCTTGTGGCTTCTATCATGGCTGGGTACCCAATCAATGTGGGTTCCATGATGTCGGCCAATATCTCACTGGTAGCACAGCAGACTAACACGGCTTACCCTTATCCCAACACTATCACAGAGTACATCACTGATGCAAAGGTAGAGCCAAGAACATTTGAGACGGGTAAAGCCGAAGAAGGCATTTGAGTGGTACTCACTACAGGGTTCGGCCAGAAGAGCGCTCAGCCTTCTACCACTATAGGCCAGTCTAATGAGTCGGCAATGGTGGTTACTAATACAGTTGATATTCCATCTACATCAGTTGAGCCCTCTTCTAGTGTCGTTACCATGCTTCCGCCACCATCTTCAGCTCCTACCATAGCCCCCAGGGCAGCCCTTACTCCAGTTCTGAGGCTGGTGCCCATGCCTGCAACTCCACTATCTGCTCTACGAGTCTCCCAGATATTGGCGAGCTCAATAACTAGATGCAGACAGATATTCAAAGTTATCTAAGATATCTATTATTGTTGCAGTGTAGTCATATACACAGGCACCACAGGTCTCCACTGATTTTGATGAGAAGCTGCGCAAGATTCTAGAGAACCAAAAGTTGATCATGGACATTCTGGTACAACATGGGTAAGTTATTGAGTACTTGACCAAGGAAGTCCTAGGCCAGCAAGAGATCAGTTGATAAGCTTAGGAAGGAGGTGATCCGACTCGCGACAGCTGGGGATTTTCCATTTGACATGTTGCTTGACCTAGACCAGTCCACCCCAAATCCACCTGCACCATCTGCACCAGTTGGCCAGTCTGATGAGACATGCCTTGCTGCTGACACTGCTTATGCAGTGCGTGCAATGTTTTCTACTCATGCCACTCCTAGATATGATGCTGATGAGATACAGTTGGCTGACCCAACGGGAGATGATGCTGCTAGGGACACTGAGATGTCCAAGGATGCTTAGGAATGTTTCTTCACCCTCTCTTTTCACTCTTATTTTGTTAAGCATTAGGGACAATGCTTACTTTTATTTGGGGGGTAGAGTTTATTTGATTGACATATTTTGATACATTCAGACTGTAATAATTGGATAATTTTGTTTCTTTTCTTATTTTTATTTTATGTTTCTTTAGTTAGTTATTGTTCATTAGCTTCTTTAATTTTCCACTTTGGCTTTTATTTTGTTAGTAGCTTCTTTTTATGTTAGCATCTTATTTTTATGTTTTTCATAGTATTATAGATAATAAACTGTTGGTTTTCTTAATGCCAAGGTTCTTTCCAAAGGTAGTATCATGTGAACCGGGTGACTCATGGATGGCGTGATAACCTTCTTAAGGGAATGAGTCTGTTTTTGTGTTTAGGTAATAATAATAGTAATAGGAATGAATAAAATCCCTAATCAACTCATTCCCAAAAAAATTTATTCATGCTTCATTTGGTACCAACACGCTTAACTACGTACTTATGGTTTGAAACAAGGTTTTGAAAGAAAGCAACTCTAGTTGGTGACTTTGAGACTCTTGAGTTGACTTTGGTAATCATTAAGTGGTTTATTGGACCATAGTGATCCTTAACTTGATTGTGGTTGTTGTAGTCTCTCGACTCTATCCTCTTTTACGGTCTAGTTTCCTGAGGGGTGATCTTTTGTTGCTAGTCCAAGTACCCATGCAAATGGTCTAGAACGTGCCCCGAATGTGCTTCAAGGCGATTCCTAAGTTTGCTTTGTTTGGAAAATGATTGTAGGCTTTCCCCGTTTGAGATTTCTATTGCCACCCAATGTTGTTATCCCTAGTCAACCCCCTTTGAGCCTTTAACCTTTCTCATTAATAACTATGCTATAAGCCTTTACCCGTTTTGTCGTAATCCTCTCTTGGCACCCGGACCTTACTTAATACTCTTGTGAAATAAGTGACTTAAGGCATAAGTTTGGGGGTAGAGTTGAAGAATTTGAAAGAGGTATCAAGACACCCAAAAAAAATGAAAGAAATGATCTCTATGACAAGAGAAGGCAAAAAAAAGAAAAAAAATACCAAGTAGGATAAGAATAAGGGTTGATGAAAAAAAAGAGGTAATTATCTCTAGTATGAGAATCAAGGGAGAAAAAGAATGAAATAAACAAGAAAGAGTGATGCCACATCTCTCTAACCCCCAAGAAAAAGAGAATGCCTCTAAGAGTTGGTAAATGTGAGCCAAGAAATGAAAATGTGGAGTGCTTAAGGAAAGGTGTAACCACTTACCCATACAGTATCCTATCCCAATCCAAAATCCTTCATTACAACTCGAACAAAGTCCTACTTAATTTTGAACCAAGTGAACTTACATTAGTGATGATCTACATGAGAGTCAAGCCTATGGTACTTGAAGTCGTACTTTTGACATGCTTTTGTGAGAGAAGAGTGAACCTTTCATTAATTTAAAGATTGAATCTAACTCTTCAAGTAAGCTTGGAAAATGGAAGGTAGAGGAGGAAGAGTTTGGAGTCCACCATGATTATATGATAGAACAAGATCCCTTGATGAGTAAAGTAAATTCTTGAAGCTCAAATGTCACATTAGAACTATTTATGCATAATATGTGATTTGTCACCTTGTTGAAAATGCATGAGTATTCTGGGTAATTGTTGGTCCCAAATGATTATGAATGTCTTACCATTGACTCTCTAAAATGACCTTTCACTCTGAGGAGGTGGGAACTAATCTATTTGCTTGAGGACAAGCAAAGACTTAAGTTTCACGGAGTTGATAAGTGTGGATGTTAACCACATATTAGTTCCTTCTCGCTTTAGTATTAGTCTGAAAGTGTTGATTTCTATTCCCGAAACTAATCAAATTGTGCAAATTGCAGGAATGTTGGAAAATTGGACTTTAATGAAGAAATTAACTCAAAAAGGAGTGTTCCGGCTCATAAGGCAAGAAGGAGCGCAGCAGGCCAGAAGTGCGGTCCGCAGAAGTAATTTTGTGTCCGCAAAAGAAAGCGCACACCATAGAATACTCTATGCGGCCGCAGATCTGGTATTGAAGCTCAGAAGTTGATTAAAGAAAGAGAGGACTGCACACAATTTGTGTGGTCGTAAAACATGGTCGCACTGATAAGAATTCAAAAAGTTCATAGAGTGTACAAAACGACCAAGAGTGAAGCCTTGCCAGAAGTACGGACCGCACATGAATTGTGCGGCCGCAGAAGCTGAAGTGCAGCTGTAGATAAACTTGTGCGGCTGCAGAATCCCTCAACCTGCAGACTGATCTCGTCCAAGTCACACCCCTATTTGAGGTTCTGAAACGGTCAGAGCAACAATAGTACCCAACAAGGAGTCGGGGTCGATTTTCCACAGGGAGCCATGGATGGGGTAGGAGTATATATTTGAGTGAGAGCTTGAATTATCTCGAATTGCATTTCCACAAAAGTTGGTTTGTTTCTAAATCTATTTAATCTAAGAATAACAACTAAGAATTAAA
The DNA here is from genome assembly GCA_005239525.1 of Nicotiana knightiana. Lineage (NCBI taxonomy): Eukaryota > Viridiplantae > Streptophyta > Magnoliopsida > Solanales > Solanaceae > Nicotiana > Nicotiana knightiana. The sequence goes on from ML425154.1 coordinate 103,722, forward strand.
ACTAGCAAATTAATTTTGTTTGTTTTTTCAAATGGTAAAAAGTCCTAGATCTATGACCTTCACTGAGGTGTTCACTTAATGGGTTGTAAGCCTTAAAGCTTATTTTATTGGTCGGGGTGTATTATAGTTATCAACACTCAAGTACCCACTCAATACCTCTCGATCAGAGAGTGATTTTTCCCAATTTGGCTTTCTCAAGTCTAAATGGGTATTGAACAAAGCAGTTGATAATAAGCTCAAGTCGGATTTTACTATCTCTAGATTCAACCCTTTAATTGGGTTTATCAATCTCTCGATTGACCCAATTCCTTGCTAGCAAAGTTTTCTTATACTAAGTCTCTCTTTCTCAAAAAGAGACCAAAACAATTAGGCATGAAATAATGTTTGAAACCATTAAATTTTCAATTGAAAGCAAGAACATGGCTAGATAATCAACATCCAACCATAAACAAGAAATAAATCAAACACCCATTAAGTTTATACACTAGGATTGAGTCACCACCGTAGTGAAAATCTAGTTACTCATGCTTAAGTTAGAAGATAAAGAAGAAGAAGTGATAATTAAACTCATATTAATGATTGAAATGATAAAACTAATGTTCAAAAAGCTCAAAATGGCTAAAATAACTAAAAGAAGCAAAGTAAACGGCTTCTGATGTCAAAAGGTACAAAAGTGGACCTAAAAACATAAAACTATTCTATTTATACAGTGCTGGAATTTTCAGACAAAATTGCCATTTTCGGAGGTTCTGCGGCCGTACAATTCCATGTGCGGTCCTCACTTCTCTTGTCTTGGCAAGATTGGACTTTTTCGGCGAACAATTCTGAACCGCTGTCGCATCTCTCTATTTTGTGGTCCGCAAATTTCTGAGTGTGGCCACACTTGGCTCTTTTGCGGACCGCATAAATGCAACTGCGGTAGCATAGATGATCTTCTGCGGCTGCACAGTAATTGTGCGGTATGCACTTCTGTGTAACTTGGATTGCATGTTCTCTGAACCTTCGGCCTTGCCTTGATTTTGCGGCCACACTTCTGCAGGACTTCTGTTGGATTTGCTTCACAATTTGCCCGCACTTTAGAGCTTTTGTGCCTGTTTTTGTCCTTGGTTCAAATTACTCCTTCTTAAGTCGGATTTCATCTTTGAGGCTCATTTTCCACCATTCCTGCAATTAAGCATATTTTATCAGTTTTTGGGAACACAATTAAACGTTTTTGGACTAAAACGAAAGTAAAAAGGTGCTAATAAGTAGTCAAAATCCCCACTCATCAACTCCTCCAAACTTAAGCTTTTGTTTATCCTCAAGCAACTAAAGTAATTCCCACCTCCCCAAGTTAAGAGCTATTCCATCCAATTAAAAATGCATCAATCGCACCTCAATTGGAACCAACAATTACCCACACGCTCATGAATTATTAACAAGGCAATGGATTGAACTTTTAAGCACAAATAGTTATAATGTGACACTTGAGCATCAAGAGTTGACTTAATTCATCAAGGAAGCTCGCTCTTTCATGTAGGTCACTGTGGATCCCAAACTCCTTCTCTTCTACTGTCCGTTTTCACCTCACTTAATAATGTAGCACTCAATTCAAAGATTCGTGAAAGGTTCGCTTATCTCTCTCAAAAGAATGTCGCAAGTACGGCTTTAAGTACCATAGGCTTGCCCCTCATGTAAATCACCACTAATGTAAGCTCACTTGGCTTGAAATCACGTAGGGCTTTTTGGGAACGTAATCAAGGATTTTGGACTAAGGTTGGATATACTATGATAGAACAGGTTTGTCTTTCCTTAAGCACTCCATCTTCTCTTATCGACTCATGCTTTCCCACTTTTTGAGGGCATTTTCTTTTCCATAAGGGTATTAGAGAGACTTAGCATTACTTTGGCTTGGTCATAATATTCATTTCCTCCTTCTTTGTTTTCTCCATGCTTTGCACAATTACCATTCTTTGAAAACCCTTCCACTTTTCAACTTATTCACTTTCTTTTTGCATTTTTATTTTTGTTCTTCTTTCTTTTTATTCATTTCTTTTCTCTTTTTGTGCCTTGATACCTTTGCAAACTCCTCGTCTCTCCCCCAAACTTACATTTTTAGCCAATTATTTAACAAGAGTGTTAAGGAAAGCTCATGTGCTAAGAGAGGATCACGACAAAACGGTTAAAGGCTTGTAATATGGTGATCAAATGAAAAAGGTTTTAGGCTCAAATGGGTTTACTAGGGATAACAACATTGGTAGGTCATGGAAAATTTTCAAGCGGGTCAAGGAGAGCCTACAATCATTTCTCAAGCCAAGAAAAACTTAAAATTTCGCCTAGAAACACATCCAGGGCAAGTTTTAGACCATTTGCACGGGTACTTGGACCTGCAACAAAAACATCTCACCTCTCACGCAGCTGGATTGTTAAAAAGGATAGAGTCGAGGGCCCACAACGACCATATTCAAGATTGAAAATCACTATGGCTCAACTAAACTACTCGATGATTGCCTAAGTCAACACAAGATTCACAAGGTCACTAACGAGAGCTACATCTTTTCAGAAAAAACTTGTTTTTAACCATAAGCACGTAGTTACGTGTGTTGATACCAAGTGAAGCATGTTTGACTCTTTTATTCATTACTATTACTATTCTTACCTAAACACCAAAAACAGACTCAGTCCCTTAAGAAGGTTGTCACGCCATCCACAATTGGTAAGAATCACTCGGTTCACACATAAACTACCTTTGGAAAGAACCATGGCATTAAAAAAAACCAAAGGCTTATTGACCACTAAAAACATAAAAGGAAACTACAAAATTAAAAAGAATCTATTATCCTAATCAAGAAGCTACTGTATCCATAGCAATGTCACCACCCTCAGCCTCCTCTAATTGGATCTCATCATCCTCGGCTCTGGGAGTGGGAGGGTTGGTGAACATCTGTGGCACCGCCTAGGTCTGGCTCCTCAGACTGGCCAGCTGGTGCCACTAGTGCTGAAGGTGCTGCTGGATCTACTGGTGCTGCTGGATCTGTGCCCATCAACATGTCAAATGGAAGGTCCCTTGTAGTTGCTATCTTTGTCACTTCTCTTCTCAGTCTGTCTACTGCCTTCTTGGATGACTGGGATTTCTTCATCTTCTTTACGTTCTTCCTAAGCTCCTCAATAACTACTCCATGTGCCACCAACGTGTCCATGATGGTCTGTTGGTTCTCCAAAATCTTCTTCAATGTATCCTCCACTCTTGGAGTAATCTGGGGTGTCGTGATGGATTACTGTGTTGCAACAACACTGGATATGTCAGTCAACTTTGTTGTGGCTGTCTGCATCCAGTTGTTGAGGCTCGCCAGTGTCTGGGAGACTCGCAGCGCAGATAATGGCTGAGTGGGCATGGGCACCGACTTCAAAGTTGATGCTGAAAGCATTGATGCAGAAGGACTATAGGAAGAGGGTAGAGGCATAGCTGTAGCAGCATCAGAAGGATCAGTGGAAGTAGATGTCATGTCAATTGTGTCAACAGATACCCTGGCAGGCTCTTCCGACTATCCTGTAGTAGTAGAGGATTGAACCTTCTTCTTTGGTTTTCCACCACCCATCAAAGAGTAACATGAGAAAGGCTTATTTGCCCGCACTTTGGTATCAAAAATCCTTGGCTCCACATCTGCATCCGTAAGGTACTCAGTGATAGTGTTGGGATACGGGTAGGAGCTTTCACCTTGCCTGGGAACCAAGGACATGTTAACGGACATCAGGACACCCACATTGATTGGGTACCCGGCAATAATTGAGGCGATTATCACTGCTCGCGGGATCGGTAAAATTGTTTCATTCTGGCATGGGTCTATTATGCTACACACAAACGTCTGCCATCCCTTTGCCTCAAAATTCAGGGTGTTCAGCTGAATAGGAACCCCTATTGTGATCCATGGTGGTGGTTGTCCTAGAGCTTCCAGAATCTCAGCTAGCCATGGGCGAGCTGCAACGCCCATAGCCATCTTTTCCAAGTATTGCACTGGCTCCACATCCTACAACTCTAAGTATGTGTTCAGGATGCTATGGTCAAACCTCACTTTCAAGTTCCTCACTTTCGTCACTTTGGTCCCCTTCTTGATGTGTTCCACATTGGCGTAAATTCCCGGACCAAGTACTCTTTGGCATCAACCACATCTTGAGTGAACCATGTCCACCACTTCCTCTCCCTGAATTTCCTCAGCATTGCTGAGTTGTATTTCTTAAGGTCTTTCAACAAGAAATGACGCTCAAGAGTGAGCGATCTCGATAGCCACCACTCTTGGAACCTATTGAATGCAGTCAGGATGACGACCTATCTTCCCAAACTTCTTTATTCTTCAATCTCTCAAGGCCAGCAACTATAGTATCACCCCACCGGCCATCATCCGGGATGTCATATACATCTACTATAGTAGTTGGTGATGCGGGGGCTTGTTTAGATGAAGGCTCCAAAGTTTGACTATTTCCTTTCGACCGCTCAGAAGTACTCTCAGAAGAGGTGGACTTCTTTCCTAGTACTCTTTGGGGGCCGAGGGGTAAATTGCTTTTGGCTCTGCCTCTGGAAGGCTCACCTCTCCCTTTAGATGTGTCACCACGACCTTGTGATCTAACCATATTCAGCATAAAACAGCAGCAAGAGCCAATTATAGATCAAGTGCAGGTGAACATAAAATTGCATAACAAGACCAGTTGCAGGGCGGGGAAGGGCAGTCCACACAATTACAAGTGCGGTCGAAGTCCTGGTTGTGCGGACCGCAAAATTTATAAGTGTGGTCGTAAGCCTGAACTGCGGTCCGCATAATTTTTAGTGCGATCGCACATCTGAAGTGCGAACCACATATTTTTTAGTACGGCCGCACATTGAAGTCCTAAAACTGGAAAATCGTTGATGATAGAGAATGCCTTGATCTGCGGCTGCGCACACTTCTCTATGGTCGTGATTGAATTTTTGCGGACCGCACAATTTGCAAGTGCGGCCGCAAGCCTGAAACTGAGATCCGAACAATTTTTAGTGCGATCACACATTTTTTAGTGTGGCTGCACATTGAAGTCCTAAAACTGGAAACTCTCTGATGACAGAGAATGCCTTTATCTGTGACCGCACACACTTTTCTGCGGTCGCGATTGAATTTCTACGGACTGCATAATGTCAAGTGTGGTCCGCATTTTTGCCTAACCAAATGCACTTAGCTTGCCATTCTGCAAACCGTACAATTCCTTGTACGACTGCACAATTTAAAATTTGAACGGGCTCAGTCCTTAGGGTTTCTATCTTATGCACAAATCAGACATTTTAGAAGTAATTAAACATGATAAACCAATTACCCATTCCCCAAATAGAAACTAATAGTTCACCTAACACAAATTACACCCCACATAGACATGAAATTGACAAATGATCCTAAATAACTAATAAATTCTAGACTAACTAATAAAATTTTAAAAAATCTAGAAATATTTTTGTACACACTAGTTATGAAGTGGGGTTAAGGATGGATCTAAGATGCTCAATTAATTGATAGGTGTTTGATTCAGTAGTGTGCAAATTCTTAGCCTTTGGTTTTGAGTTTTTAGAGAAGGAAAAGTTCGAACAATGGCACTAGGGCTACTATTTATATTATCCAAAGTGTCTAAGGGTTTAAGCGTCGAGTGCGGCCGCAAAATTCCTTCTGCTCTCCGCACTCTGCTACCTGGTGCCCAGTTTCCCTCCACTGATCTGCGGTCCGTAGATTTTGGTGTGAGACCGCAGATTTTTGTGCGGACCGTAGATTTCCTTGTGCGTCCGCACTTTGGCCATTTCTCTGACAGACAAACTTTAGAGAGTATGCAATTTTTCCATCTCAACTTGTGCAGCCGTGATTGCCTTCTGCTATAGCATTTGAAATTGTGCGGTCCGAACTTTTTCCACGCTTAGCTAATTTTTCTGAGCCTAGTTCCTGTAAAGCACAATCATTCCTGCAACATACTTCAAATACAGTTAGCAAAAAATAAGACCTATCTAAAAAAAGAAGAAAAGAAAAAGAAAAATAAACATGGGTTGCCTCCCAAGAAGCGCCTGATTTAACGTCGCGGCACAACGTAGATTACCATCACTTCAAATGAATCACTGTCACAACGTGGCCATTATCAGCTTGTCCTGAGTAATGCTTCACCCGGTGTCCAGTGACTCGGAATACCTCATCATTTTTTTTTTCAAGCCCAATGCTCCAAAAGGTGTCACACCCACAATTTCTAAGGGACCACCCCATTTGGATTTTAGCTTTCCGGGAAACATCCTCAATCATGAGTTGAACAACAAAACAAGATCGCGCACCTTGAATTCCTTGTTTCCTATGTATTTTTCATGAATGTACTTCATTCTTTCTTTGTACAAGGACGAACTTGCATATGCATGGTACTGGAATTCATCTAGTTCATTCAAATGTGCAACCCGCAAAGTGGCAGTTGCATCCCAATCAAGATTCAACTTATTCAAAGCCCACATGGCCTTGTGCTCAAGTTCCACCAGAAGATGACAAGATTGTCCAAACACCAATTGGTATGGAGACATCCCGATAGGCATTTTGAAAGCAGTCTGATAAGCCCATAGTGCATCATCAAGCTTTTTTGACCAATCTGTCTGTTTAGCATTCACTGACTTGGATAAAATACTCTTGATCTCCCAGTTGGAGACTTCCACTTGTCCGCTTGCTTGAGGGTGATAGGTAGTCGTGACTTTATGAGTGACACCATAATTGCTAAGCAAGGTGTCAAAAATTTTGTTGCAAAAATGTGATCCCGCATCGCTTATGATAGCTCGCGGAGTACCAAACCTTGTAAAAATGTTCTTTTTCAAAAATTACACCACACTTCTTGCTTCATTGTTGGGTAGAGCAACGACCTCAACCCATTTTGACACATAATCCACCGCTACCAAAATGTAGGTGTTTCCACAAGAGCTTACAAAAGGTCCCATGAAGTCAATACCCCACACATCAAAAATATCAACCTCCAAGATGGTGGTGAGGGGCATTTCATTTTTCTTTGAGATTCCACCGGCCCTTTGACATTCATTACAACACTTGACTAGATCACGTGTATCCTTGTGGAGAGTAGGAAAATAGAATCCACAACTTAACACTTTGGCCGCCATTCTTGCTCCACCATGGTGACCACCATATGGTGAAGAATGACAAGCCCCAAGAATTCAACTTGTTCCTCTTTCGGCAAACATCTTCTAATCACGCCATCGGTACAAATCCTGAAGAGGTACCATTCATCCCAATAATAGTCTTGACAATCCCGTTTGAGCTTCTTCCTTTGGTTTGAAGAGAAATCATCCGGGATAATACCACTCAAAAGATAATTTTCTATATCAACGAACCATGGCATCTCAATCATTGAAATGGCTAGGAGTTGCTCATCGGGGAAGGAGCCATTGATTTCAAGGCCACCATGCGGACTCCCCTCCTCCTCCAAACGAGACAAGTGGTCCGCCACTTGGTTTTCACTTCCTTTTCGGTCTTGGATGTCTATATAAAACTTTTGCAATAAAATCACTCATCTCATCAACTAAGCTTTTGAGTCTTTCTTGATCATAAGGTACCGAAGTGCCGCATGATCTATTTGTACAATCACCTTTGTACCCATCAAGTACGGGCGAAACTTCTCCATAGCAAAAACAATAGCAAGGAGATCTTTTTTGGTTACAGTATAATTGACTTGGGCATCATTCATGGTCTTTCTAGCATAGTAGACCGGATGAAAGATATTATTGATACGTTGCTCCTAAACTGCTCCAACCGCCACATCACTAGCATCACACATGATCTCAAAAGGCATGCTCCAATTCGGGGCAGTGATAATAGGAGTAGTTGTCAACTTGAACTTGAGCAATTCAAATGCTCTCATGAAATCATCACTGAAGTGAAATTTGGCATATTTCTCCAAAATCTTACACAAGGGGTTCATCACTTTGGAAAAATCCTTGATGAAACGCCGGTATAACCCCACATGACCCAAGAAACTCCTCACTCCCTTCACGGATGTTGGAGGTGGAAGTTTAGAAATCACCTCTATTTTCGCCTTGCCAACCTCAATCCCCTTATTTGAAATCTTGTGGCCAAGTACAATACCCTCCTCGACCATGAAATGTCATTTCTCCCAATTTAACACCACGTTCGTCTATTCACACCTTACCAATACCTTATCCAAATTTTCCAAGCAATCATCAAAGGAATCCTCGACTACCGAAAAGACATCCATGAAGACTTCAAGGAAATCTTCTACCATATCCGTAAACATCGCCATCATACACCATTGGAAAGTTGTCAGTGCATTGCATAAGCCGAATGGCATCCACTTGAAAGCGAAAGTGCCATAGGGACAAGTGAAAGTTGTTTTCTCTTGATATTCCGGGGCAATAAGGATTTGATTGTAGCGCGATACCCATCTAGAAACTAATAGCCTGGCCGGCCAATCGATCAAGCATTTGGTCAAGAAAGGGAAGTGGGAAATAGTCTTTCCTTGTGACTTTGTTTAGCTTCTTATAGTCCATTCACACTCTCCACCCGATCACCGTTCTTGTTGGAACAACTCATTTTTATCATTGGTGAAAACAGTTATGCCCCCTTCTTCGAAACACATTGCATCGGAGAAGTCTACGAATTATCAAAAATAGGGTAGACAACCCCGGCATCCAACCACTTTATAATCTCCTTTTTGAACACCTCTTGCATTGCTTTATTTAGTCTCCTTTGATGTTCAATGGAGGGTTTTGCATCCTCCTCCAAATTAATCTTGTGCATGCAAATGCGGGGCTTATTCCCCGAATATCCGCCAATGTCCATCAAATAGCTTTCTTCCTCTTTTGTAGCACCGCCAATGTAGAGTCTACCTACACATTAGTCAAGCAAGAGGAAAGAATAACCGGTAAAGTAGAACAAGGGCTAAGGAATTTATACCTGAGATGCGGAGGAAATGGCTTCAATTCCAAAATAGGAGGCACTTCGATTGAGGTCTTTGTTGGAGAAGTCTTCCAATTTTCAAGATCCAAGGACAATTTTCGGGGTTCATAAGTGTACGACCCCATTCCTTGCAATGAGTCACACATTCCACGAAGCCATCCATCTCGTCATCATCAAGGTTAAGCAAGACAGCCTCCAATGCATCATCATCATTCATCGTGGCACTAGTATCATCAATAATACATCAGTCACCAAGTCCACAAACGAACACACTTCATTTCTATTCAGTTGCCTCATAGATTTGTACACATGGAATACCACCTTTTCATTACCCACCCGGCAAGTAAGTTCACTGGCTTTCACATCAACGAGAGCCTTCCCCGTAGCAATTAAAGGTCTACCAAGAATAATAGGCACCTCATAGTCCACTTCACAATCAAGAATCACAAAATGCGCTGGGAGAATGAACTTGTCGACTCGAACCAATACATCTTCAATCACCCCCAACGGTCTCTTCATTGTACGATCAGCCATTTGTAATCTCATAGATGTGGGTCTTGATTTAACAATTCCCAATGTTTTAAAAATTGAACATAGAATTAAGTAGATACTCGCCCCAAGATCACAAAGAGCCTTTGCAAATTCGGCACTTCCAATGGTACAAGGAATAGTAAAAGCACCTGGATCTTCCAACTTTGGAGCCATCAAATGAAAAATTGCACTCACTTGGTGAGTGACTTTGATAGTTTCAAAATTCATTGATCTCTTCTTTGTCACCAAGTCTTTCATAAACTTATCATATCCGGGCATTTGCTCCAAATCTTCAACCAAATGCACATTTATAGAGAGACTTTTATCATATCAATGAACTTCTTGAATTGATTCTCACCATTTTTCTTGGCAAGCCTTTGAGGATAGGGAAGAGGTGGCTTAGACAATGGTGCCTTAGCTCTTTGCACTACCAGTTCTGGTATGTCAATTACATGATCCCTAGACGGGTTCACATCCTCTTGAGTCTCTTCCACCGTATCATCAATGGCAATCCGCAGTTCATCATTGCTTGCACAACATTGTGTGGGATCTCCTCTTCTTCTACCACTTGCTCATCATCCACAAGTTGCCTTTGACTTGAGATAGGTGCATTCCCACCTTTCCACTTCAAGTAGTCATGGCCATGGCATGCCTGTAGTGTTCCCACCCTTCGGGTTCACCACTGTATCACTTGGTAGTGCCCCCTTAGGACGCGAATTCAAAGCTTGAGAGATTTGACCCATTTGTACTTCTAAGTTACGGATTGATGTACTGTGTGAAGAAAGTTGGGCATCGAAATCGTCATTCTTCTCCATCATTTTCTTGAACATGTTTGCAATATGACCCATTTCATTGTTGGAGGAACTAGGACCATAAGAAGGATAATGAGGTGGGTTTCTCGGCTGTTGGTACATTGGGGGCCTTTGAAAACCCGACCCCTGATTTCCTTGATTGTTGTTCCACCCTCCTTGGTTGTTGCCTCCCCAATTGCCTTGATTGTTATTATTTTGCCAATTCCCTTGGTTGTTGCTTCCATTCCAGTTGCCTTGGTTGCTCCCACCATTCCAGTTACCGTGGTTGCTAGAATTCCAATTGCCTTGATTGTTCGAAGGTCTCCATTGTGGTTGATTAGGTCCTTGATAGTTGTTTCTTTTCCCTTGAAAGTTGTTCACATATTGGACCTCTTCATCTTGATCATTGTAAGAATCTCCTTGATCATACCCACTATCATCTTGCACAAAATTGTCCACTCTTTGTTGCACTTGTGGACTTCTTGTTCTTCTCTTGTTTACCATCATATTGACTCCCTCCATAGCATTGACTTGCCTCGGGTTTTGCACTTGTTGAAGTTGAGCTTTTGCCAATTGGTTCATGGTGGTTGTCAACTTGTCTATGGATTGCCCATGGTCATGTAACTCTTTATGAAAAAGAATCACATTTGGATCACCTTGTGGAACATTGGCTCTAGATTGACATGCCAATGAAGTATCCGCCATCTCATCCAAAATATCACACTGGTTGGTGGTACTGATCCCCCGATAGAAAGTTTGTTGAATCATGTTCTCCGTCATATCATTGTTGGGGCATTCTTTCACCATTGTGCTATAACTTTCCTATATCTCGTGTAGTGTTTCATTAGTCTCTTGCTTGAATGCTAGAATTTCATCCCGAAGAATAGCCATGTGCCAGGGAGAAAATACTTTGAAATGAATTTCTCCGCAAGCTCATCCTACGTCCGAATGGAATGATTTGGAAAACGTTCCAACCAATCTAAAGCTTTCCTCCGTAGAGAGAAGGAAAAAAGCCTTAGCCTCAAAGCATCCTCGGAGACATTTGTTTGTTTGCTTCCCCAACACGTATCAACGAACCTCTTCAAATGTTTAAATGCATTTTGACCCGGTGCATCGGTGAAGAACTCTCGTTGTTCGAGCAAAGATAGAATCACGTTGGTTACTTGAAAGTTGCTCGCCCTAATACGAGGTGGGACTATAGCACTTGCATACCCTTTATTCGGCAACACCCTGTGTAGATTCGCTCGTGGTGGAGGTGGAGGTGGAACAGGAACATTGTCATAAGGCGTTCGGCCTCGTCTATAGGCTTGAGGTTCAAGAGGAACATCATCCATTGCATCATCATCAATATCCACATCCCCCACGTTTATGTTTCCGAGCTCGTTATTTTCCATGATTGTACCTACAATACTCACAAGTTAGTAACAAGGAAGGAAACTGAGACAATTCACACACAAAATCAAATATATAGCTAAATCCGTTTTTAGCTCCCCAGTAACGGCGCAAAAAATTTATCTCGTCCAAGTCACACCCCTATTTGAGGTTATGAAATGGTCGGAGCAACAATAATACCCAACAAGGAGTCGGGGTCGATTTTCCATAGGGAGCCATGGATGGGGATTAGGAGTATATATTTGAGTGAGAGCTTGAATTATCTCGAATTGCACTTCCACAAAAGTTGGTTTGTTTCTAAATCTATTTTAATCTAAGAATAACAACTAAGAATTAAAATTAGAAAATTATTTTTGTTTGTTTTTCAAATGTTAAAAAGGCCTAGGGTTATGACCTTCACCTAGGTGTTCGCTTAATGGGTTGTAAGCCGTAAAGCTTGTTTTATTGGTCGGGGCGGATTATAGTTATCAACACTCAAGTACCCACTCAATACCTCTCGGTCAGAGAGTGATTTTTTTTCAATTTGGCTTTCTCAAGTCTAAATGGGTATTAAACAAAGCAGATGATAATAAGCTCAAGTCAGGTTTTACTATCTCTAGATTCAACCCTTTAATTGGGTTTATCAATCTCTCGATTGACCCAATTCCTTGCTAGCCAAGTTTTCTTAGACTAAATCTCTCTTTCTCAAGAAGAGACCAAGTCAATTAGGCAAGAAATAATGTTTGCAACCATTAAATCTTCAATTAAAAGCAAGATTATGGCTAGATAATCAACACTCAACCATAAACAAGCAATAAATCAAACACCCATTAAGTTTACACACTAGAGTTGGGTCACAACCCTAGTAAAAATCTAGATACTCATGCTTAAGTTAGAAGATAAAGAAGATGAAGTGATAATTAAATCCATATTAATGATTGAAATGATAAAACTAATATTCAAAAAGCTTAAAATGACTAAAATAACTAAAAGAAGCAAAGTAAATGTTTGTTGATGTCAAAAGGTACAAAAGTTGACCTAATAAAATGAAACTATTCTATTTATACAGTGCTGAAATTTTCGGACAAAATTGCCCTTTTCGGAGGTTCTGCGGCCGCACAATTTCATGGGCGGTCCGCACTTCTCTTGGCTTGGCAGGATTGGACTTTTTCGGCCTCACTATTCTGAACCGCGACCACATCTTTCTATTTTTACGGTCCGCATATTTCTAAGTGCATGGCTCTTTTACGGACCGCATAAATGCAACTGCGGCCGCATAGCTGATCTTCTGCGGCCGCATAGTAATTGTGTGGTCCGGACTGCCGTGTAACTTGGATTGCATGTTCTCTGAACCTTCGGCCAGGCCTTACTTCTGCGGCCGCACATTTCATGTGCGGACCGCACTTCTCACAGGTCCTCTACTGGATTTTCTTCATCTGCGGTCCGCACTTTAGAGCTTTTGTGCATGTTTTTATCCTTGGTTCATATTACTCCTTCTTGAGTCGAATTTCATCTTTGAGGCTCATTTTCCATTATTCCTGCAATTACGCATATTTTATCAGTTTTGAGGAACACAATTAAACGCTTTGGACTAAAACGAAAGTAAAAATGTGCTAATAAGTAGTCAAAATCCCCACTCATCACAAACTCGAGCAAAATGCGGACCGCACATGGAATTGTGTAGCTGCCAATCCTCCCGAAGGGCATTTTTGTCAACGAATTTTGAGCCACTATAAATAGACGAGAATCAGTTTTTAGTTCATGTTTGGTTGTTTTTTGAGTTGTAGCCATTGTAGTTCACCACTTTTGGTAATTTGTTGCCAATTTGGGTTAAAACACATGAGCTTATCATTTTAATCTGCTATTGTGGCTTTAATAAATGTTTCTTATTTATTTTCTTCCATTTCTACTATGAGTAGCTAGATATTTTCTAGGGTTGTGACTTAATCCTAGTGTGTAAATCTTATAGGTAATTAGTCTAATATTTTTTTACGATTGGATGTTAGTTCTTTAGTCTTGTTCATGCCTTAATTTTAGAATTAATGGTTGCAAATACTGATTCATGTCTTTTTGACTTGGTTTTTACTTAGAGAGACCTAGTCTAGAAAAACTTGGCTAACCAAAAATTGGGCTAGTTAAGGTTTTGACCAGCCTAATTAAAGGGTTTGAACTAGAGATAGGAGAACCCGACTTGAGCTCATAACAACTATTTGGCTTGATACCTATTTGGGCTTGAGAAACCCAAATTAGGCAAAATTACTCTATGACCGAGAGGTATCGAATGGGTAACTTAGAGTTGAGAGCCACAATACACCCAGATCATTAAAACAAGTGTTGACATAATAAACCCATTAGGCCAACACCTAGAGGAAGGTTACATCCCTGGGCTTTTTTCCTATTTGAAAATAACCAAAAACAATTAATCAATCTCCACTTTCATTTATCTAGTTAATCATTGTTAGTATAGATCGTAGATGTAATCTGCAAAAACATCTTGTTTGGAAGCGTATTTAAGCTATTTCTTCTACACTGATCAAGTGTGCACTCTAACACCCTCATTTAGCTCGCTGAAAAAATCGACCCTGACTCATAGTTGGATACTATTCTTCCAACGACCATTTCCACTTATTGTTGAGTGTGGATTGGGAGTGGATCAATGGATGCACGTTCAATAAAGTAATGTCACGTGACACCACTTTGTCGGAAAATTTTACTATATATATATATATATATATATATATATATATTAATACATTGAGAAAACAAATAAGGAGAAAAAAATAACACCACTTGACACGGATTATCTCCTGACGCATTGATTATGCGCATGATTTTGCTCTAAGAGGTCGAAGTTTCAAATCTCAGCTAGCATATATATATACATGAACTCATGTATATATATATGTATATATATATACATATATATATATATATATATATATATATATATATTGCAAATATTTGAGAGAGTCTACGTGACAAAAAATTGTGATTAAGTAGAATTGAACTCATGACCTTTTCTAACTTAAGACTCGACAAAATCAGAAAATTGCTAAGGGTTAACATATAATAAAATCTTATAATACATTAATTGCGAGGAACTGGACTAATCTTCAAGACTTTGATTGTAATAGAGATTTGCCATCAAATTTTACACCAATTCTCTTGCATATAAAGTAAGGATGTCAAATTTAGCCCATAAAAATATTACTCGATCGATTTGTTCAAGTGTAAGCGAGTTGGACTGGTCAAATATGGCGAGTCAATTTAGGCACAAGTCAAATTAACAAATATAATCTTTTTGTCAATTTGAATTACATATTCAGTCGGGAAACAAAAACTTGGGATGGTTTGTTAGACATAACTACGATTAAAAAGTGCATTATTTTAGTTTAATTTGATAATTAAATAAATTATTAAGAACAAGTAAATAAAAAACCATAATTTTGAGTTAGGCGAGTTTGAATATAACCCTTTATTTAGGTAAGGTTATCCAGCACGTCGATCCAATATTCGAACTTCGGACAAATTATGACTCAACTCGCTTATTATTACAATCAGTTTTAATCTATCGAATTTAACTCGACTCGTTCATTTGACATCCTTAGTACAACAAAGTCTATAAAAATTTGAATTGTTCAAAAACTTTAACAGAAAAGAGTGATGAAGTATTTGTTTACAAGCCTAAACAACAAGAGCGCCCATGGCCTAATGGATAAGGCGCTTGACTTCTAATCAAGCGATTGTGGGTTCGAGTCCCACTGGGCGTGTACTATTTTTTTGCTGATTCCTTTTTTCCAAAAGGAACTTTAAACTTACATATTAACTTACAGTATAAACAAGTAAGACACTACTCCCATACCATTATTTATATATTTTATATTTATTAATAGATATAAAATGTATGGGGCACTTTTAGGGTAGAAAAGAACCCCATGATTCTGAACCCATCTTAGGGGTTGCAAATCCCAAGTCTGTCCCTAAAGAGCAGATAATAATTGTCATAATAAAAAATTGATAGATTCTCATTTGTAAGTGCTACAACATCTTGCCAATTTTGGAACATTGTCTCTATGAAATATACATTTCGGTTCCATTGCCAAGAACTTAAGTAGCCAGTTGAGAAACGAAAGAATAATGGTAGGAAATAAACGAAAACAAGAGAGTAAAAACTGACTTTTATTCATTTCTTAAACATCCAGGGGATCTAATACATTCCCACTGCAAAAAAAGAAAAGGAAAATTATGTACACGTCATTGGAAGATCCTTTTCTCGACAAACTATACTCCACTATAAATAAATTTTAAAAAAATTCCATTCTTTCATTTGCTGATCACTGCAACTCCCCAACAGGTGCTTCATTCAGCCAGAGGAAATGGATGAAATCATACAACTTTGCGCTCACACTAACCTGCTCGGTAATTCAACCAAAACCAACAAAATTTGCAAAACAATGCTTCAGCCAGGGGCGCATGGAATATAAAATCAATTCGTTTCACAGAATCCCACATTTTCGACATGGAGCATACACAGAAAAACACAAAAAGTATGATGAGATCAGTGGTAAGAACACAAAGGTTAAACCCATCAAAACTACTAAAGTTGTACAAGAATTCGAAAGTTGTATTTCTCATCAGCAATACCTTGTATGGTGTTGGGTTCAGCTTTCTCATGTGATCCGGCCGCATTTGCTCCAACTGTTTAATACACCTTTCCCTAATCTCCTTCAAGGGAGGTAGGTCTTCTCGTTTTTTATCTTCAGAAATGATAAAAGCAACATCAATTTTTCCATATTGGAAAATTGTTACAAGAGCAGTTGATTTGGAGGCATGGTCCTTCTGTTGACAATTTTCACTGTTGAGAAAACTGAAGTAGACTTTTTATAACAATAAAGAGCATATGAAGTCCAAATCCCAGCAGAGACAAAAAATCTTAGGTGATTTTCTTCTCAGGGTAGAGTGACCTAGTACCTGTGCTAGTGGGAGGTAGCAGCAATTCGGTGGAATAGTCGAGGTGTTCGGAAGTTGGTTCAGACACCACCATTATAGAAAATAAAAGAACAGCACATATTTAAGAATTTGACACAAGTACCATTACATAAGAATTGCCAGCAAATGCTACAGAAATTTAATATTTCAACAACAGTTTTTCCCCTTTTTCTTATTGTGGAAATGAGACAAGGAAAAAAATTGTACACTCTACTTTTTCTTATCTAAATCATAACCCCCCACCCCCACCACCACAAATGGCTTGGTTGTGTTTAATGACTAAACCTCAATCATCGCTAAACCTCCATATGCGATGATTGAACAATGTCCTCATAAAAGCAAAATGCAGCAGTTGGAGGCCCTAGTCACTTAGCAATAACTTGCAATCTAACAACATGTAGCTAACTAACTCAGCATCCGATGCATTTTGGAATTGACGAACTGTAGGGTCACATTTTTTTCTCAGAAAATTTTCCAGCTTAAAAGTTACTATAATTCTCACCTGAACTTCCAGGCCAAAAACACTTTAAAAGCTCCTCAACACGCTGGGGTACAACATATGCCCTTTTAGATTCACTAAATGGATGACGGCACAAAATTCGTTCACCTACCTGTCAATATTGCTTCCTTTGTTAACCATTGTATACACCAGATAAATCTTAAGGACCACAACTTAAGAACTATACATGACAAGCTTTGATAAATACCGCAGGATGTATTGAAAAATAAAATAAAAACAAAGTACCTTGGGAGGTGGTTCATTTTCACCGGCCATTATGTCGACAAGGGGGTAGCCTTCCTTTCCATACAATCTGAAACACCGTTTTTTACATGGAATAGAGACCTAGAAAGGAAATAGAATGAACCTCCATATTCATGGAATAGAGAGGAAATAGAATGAAATCCATATTAGATCTCAAATGCCTACAGAGTGTAGTATAGCTTCAGCAAACCTTTGTAACATCTTCAGAAAGTTTGATCCTTGGTTGATTATTTATTTCAACCAACTTGAAAACAACACCTAGAGCGGGCTGCGCGTAACAGGTAACCAAATGTGTTCCAATACCAAAAGAATCAACCTCGTGTCCCTGTTTAGGAAGTAGGTCAAATTATCTTCCTTTAATCAAGGGCAAAAATGGAAGGCAGGATATAAATGCATGAATTCAAGCTATAGCTCAAGAATTTAAGGTTATAAAAATGAAAAGGTGTCAAGGTTGGGAGTTTGTACCCATGCCTCCGAATTTCTAAATAATGAACATACACTAGGAGATAATGCAAAAAGAAATAGAAGATTTTATTAGCATATTTTACCGATATATTCTTGCATCATTTTTCCCTGTCGACTCATAAGTGCTAATCATGCAAGCCAAACTGAAATGAACGTGAACCGCCATATTTTTCATTACTTAAGAATGTGTATGTTACTTAATACCTAGCTCAGGTTACTTCCCAAATATAGATACTCCCCTCACTGCTTTAGTTGCAAAGTTTACCAACCAACCCCCCCCCCCCCCAAAAAAAAAACTCAAAATTAAGAAAGAAGCAACTTGATGCCCTTCATCCATTGGCCTTTACGGGAACAGAAGACATGATAAAGATCGAATAACATAGGACAAGATTCTATTATTGTGCCTGTATTATATTCCTGATGCTCTAACCTGTTTATTTAGCGCATCCAGTGTTTCCTCATTAAGGTCATTGCTAGCTGTGATGCTCATCTTTCCAAAACCAGACACTCCAAACTCTTTTTCAATAGTTTGAAAGAATTTCCTGGCTTCACATGACTGATAAGCAAGATCACCAGAGTCTAATCTAATGCCCACTGCTCTATACCTGCAAATATAACATAAAAACAACATACAAAGAAAAAAATTTATGCAAGGCATGGCCGTGTTCCAATGACCACAGTAGAAATACAAATACAACAATAAGAAAGACTTGGTCACACAAACTATGGTTTCAACTAAAACAATAAATCCTCAGAGGAGAGAACAATTGATTACGACAGAAAAAGGAGGTAATGATGCTGAGTTCTTATAATTGGCATAGCCCATTATAACTAAGAAAGAAAACTATGTGCTTTGTCGACCAAGCAAAGTGGACAATTTTCCATAACCTAAACACAATGTGCGAAAGGGAAAGAATGACCTTGGATCTCTAAGGAGCTTCGCAACTCCTTTCTGTTTTTCAGCTCTATTAAGCAGCATATGAAGTAGAGGACATGCATAAAACAAAGGCAAAATGTGTAAACTAAATAGAACTTATCAAGTGAAGCACTTACCCCAAATCATTAAGTGCAAGCGCAACTGCACAAAAATTTGGAACACCACTTCTCATGACCTGTTAACGTACATGTTATAGAAGGTCAACATCAACAAGAAAGTTGATAGGATGCCAAAGCAGAATGTAATCCAAGAACAGAGTGGAAATGCACCACAATACAAACTATAAAATTAAATCAAAAATAATTCTATAAGCTGAAGTTTAGGCCTCAGCTGATAACTGGATACCGTGAATAAACTGTTCTCTTCCAAGTAGATTTCCTTAGTTTAAGATACTGACGCAACTTAAATTTGTGCTCTTTCAACTACACATCCTTAGTTTATAGATAACAAGGTCAAGTCCCAAACAGAAAACAAAGTAAAGCAGTGGAATAAGAAATTTAAAGGTGCACTTACATCATAAGTGTCTACAAGGGCCAAAAAGCTTCCAGGAAAGGCGAGCCCATATGAGGTGAAAGCTGCTAACTCACTTTGGTTTGTCTCACTGAAAATTCCACCTAATATGCGTGACCCCTGAAGATAGCACAGTCATCATAACAATCACATCCAAGCTCAAAATGGAAGAGAAGAAGCATCAACCACCTTCTTCAACTTAAATTTTGATGATTATCAAGATTTGAGAGTTGCTCAATTTTGATAGAGTATCAATTTCTTGCAACCTCTGATAGAGGAAAGGAAAACAGGAAAATAAGGGAGTATGTTTAACTATATTAGAAGTATTTAAATACAGATCTGTTCAGGAACTAAGAAAATCCCAGATGATACTCAGAAGATTTTGTTTTGTTTTGTTTTGTTTTTCAACTTCATTATGAAAGTTCCAAGAGAAGTCTGCAATAGATGAAATTGTTTCCATGTAATCACTCACATATAATAATATTTAGTGAGTTTTGTTATTAATTCTGACATCTAACTTGTTTTGGAAGTAGATAAATCGAATGGAATGGGACGGATGAAGGGGCACGACCTAGAACGATCTGCTACCACTTATTGTGCAGCCGCTTAAAATGGCATGTGGACTAAACTCCACTTATTGTGCAGCCGCTTAAAATGGCATGTGGACTAAACTCCACTTATTGTGCAGCCGCTTAAAATGGCATGTGGACTAAACTCCACTTATTGTGCAGCCGCTTAAAATGGCATGTGGACTAAACTCACTCAACTTCAACAGTGAAATTTATCCAAAAAGTTTCTTTCAAACGGGAATAACACATTGGGGATCACAAGTTAGCAATTAGCCACTTAGGTTAAGGTGCATTCACTTCACAAGATCAGAAAAGACAACTTATTACCCTTACAGAACGGGACTACACCAGTAAAGGGAGAAAAGCATTTACAGCCGGACAACCATCTGAATTGGATAAACCCCCGACGCTTCTTAGATTAATCAAATTTTGAGTGATCATAGAAGATAAAAGCCCCAGAGTAGATTAAAATGCAAAGTAAAAAAGGTGAAGCCAAAATAAAGGATACTTGATAGGAAGGGACATATGTCAAAGCGCAAAAGCAGAACGAAATGAAAATGATGACTGAAGATGGAAGTAAATAATAAGCCAACAGGGACATAGCATTTAAATTAAGTGGGTGAAATAATACCTTTAATTTATTAAGCCACGTCTTTACCAGACTAACAAAATCCTTACAAACACTAGAGCCATCATGATGTTTAAGTGATTTATCTGTGATCTCGTCTGGGCTCTGCATAATATCAGATTAAATTAGATAACAGATAACTTTGAGCCAGCGTGAGACGTAGAGCATAAAATTATAAGTATTGAGCATCTAGAGACCATTATAATCTAGATAGTCTGTACTTTAGTTGTGTTTATCTTCATTATGAACAAGACGAATCAGACATAACCAATCAATTGAAAGAACCAAACCTTGAAATTAGAAACCATGTATGTCAAAAACCTGACTTCACTAGTCGACAGCTAACAACTCACTTAAGTGCTAAAGCCAGAAATGAAGATTGCTTTACCATATGGAGAACAAGAAGCACATACGTGGGAATTCTAAATTCACATAAAGCAGATTTCACTTCAACTTAATGTAAAGATTATCGCATTGTCAAGCAACGAACCATGACTAAGATTATCAAGTGATGCAAGTATATGTCACAGTAATTATACTTGTTCTCCGAGAAATCTTTGTCTGGCAGCCCCTTCCAACAATCAAGGGCACTATTACAGAGTTCACATCAAAATCAATTATACGTCAATCCCAAGCCTCTATTACAGATTTCAAGAAAAAGAAATTTTAGCGACCAAAATCAATTTTTTCCCAATATCCAAATCAGGCTTATTCCTACGACTATCCCAGATGTGTTACAGAATAAATGATATTTGTGCATCTAAATAACTAGGAAGAATCTAGATGATGATCTGCATCTACGGAAATAACAGTAACAGTGATGACAATACTAACAATAATAGATGTGGAATGAAGGCAAACTAGCATTCATGGAAAAGGACAAAGATGAAATTAAAAGATTTGATGTTATAAAACACCTTTCAGTTATGCTCCTTATAAAAGCCCAAGTCTCTAAGCAAATATCATTGTGAGTTGTGTGTGACAAACAAACTTTTGAAACACTTACACACTAAAAATACCACTTATATTACACAAAAGGCAAAGTTGTCGTTAAGGTTCCACCTACCAGAAATGAGCTAACGAAGGCATGGGAATGTGTTCCACGCAACGGGATTCCAAATAACTTCCCAGCTGCCACATTGCTGTCAAACAAAATTTCCAAGGGAGATATGATCCTCATGGCTCGATTTATATGATAAAATTTTAAATCTCAAAAAGAAAGGAAACAAGTACCACAATGTTCTGGGTTTCACATTCTTCTAATTAAAACATTTTTTTTTAAAAGCTAAAAAAAAGAACATTAAATTGCTGCAAATAAAGCAGTTGAAGATAATCTCAGCAGTTAGAGTTGTTTATCAAGAGAATTTATTCATCTTATTAATCAAAGCACATCGTAAAGCAACAGGTAAATGAAAACTTATGTTCAATTGATGTCATCCACCCATAACAAGAGCTTATTCTAGTGTTTCGAGGTCAAATTGCACTTGACTTTCCAGTGTAGTGATCCTTTTTAGAAAATGTTCAATCTTGTTTCTGGAAGAGCTAACACGAATCCTTCACCTATTAAAATAAATTTTGGAACTTAACAGCATTCAATTTATTTTTAATAAAAAGAATTAACGAGGCTGGTGACTTCTCTTGCTGGTTCATTACCCCGATAAAAGAGGAGGGTTTCAGTAGGCTAGGAGTCACCTTATAACAAGTCAATTTATGATGGATACTCACTAACATATGAGCTTAAATGAGCGACAAAGACAATGAGGATTCATATAGCTGAGCCCAACTTGCTTGGGATTGAGACCTAGTTGTTGTTGTTGATGGCGACTTCCTATGAACTACTTTTTCAGAAGTCTGGCAGTCGAGAGCTATGTTGTTCGGACTCTCCGAAAATGTCACTGGGTGCGTGTTGGATTCTCCAACAACAGTGTATTTTAGGCGAATCCGACACGGGTGCGGCAGTATTTTGGAGAGTCTGCCCAACAGAGGTCGAGAGTGTTCTTAATTATACCAGATATACAGTGGCACATTTGCAATGGTATGACTGGTTGTAACATTCTTAAATTTTTTATTCAAAATTAAATTTAGAAAAAAGGATGTCCAGAATGAATTCAAAAACTGCATCTCACTTATAAAGAAGAATAGATAGTGGCACTATTTCCTGAAAGCAGATTACAACAGGAGACTTGTGTAAGGAATCACCTTGTTGCATCAAATCCTCCCATGTAGCAATACTTCGAAGCTGATATACCACCATCAGGACCCTACTCATGAAGAAGCAAAGATCACATCAAAATTTGTAAGAGAGACCTTCCAATTTCAAGTTATCAGAAAGAAATATCAAAAATAAAAAGACCTGTGCTCTTCGAAGCCCAAATTCCAGCAGCAGCTTGGACTTTCCAGCAACAAAACGATGTCTTGCAGCATTAGTAGTGACTAGCGATGCATAGTTTATGAGGTTGACAAAAGCAGTTTCCAGTAGTTGAACCACCTTTTGAGATTCAAAGCAATCACCACACATTAAAATTGGACATAAATTCGAGAAAATGCATGGAGCATAATTACTGAGAACAATGCATCCTTCACATTCAAGCATGAATAAAAGGATAATTTAAGCGGTACTTACAGCAATTGGCCCTTCAATCCTCATCAGCGGTACCTTGGGAAAGACAACTGATCCTTCAGGTATAGAATATATCTCAACATCTGAGCAGTTAATTCCTCGAAGGTAGTCATAGAAGGCACCCTACAAAAGCCATTCACAGATGCTTATTACTCATGCGCTTAAGACTGTAAGTAGGTCAATTTATTCTTTAAGAGGTCTTTTGGTTTAGAAATAAATTGTGCAGCGATTGTAATATAGGGCATTCATAATGCAGGGATTAGTAGTGCAGGGATTAAACAACAGCAAAACAGAAAATGCAAGATTATAAAGAAGACTGTTTTGTCCAAAATTATCGAGATACACTTCGATATGTTTCCAAAATAACATCTAGAATAGAAGTAACAATATAATTCGAAATGAGCCACCAGTTCACTCATAGCAACTCATGCTTATAGTTATCTCATTAATCGCCCAGGTTTTATCCTAACGGAGATAACATATTTCACTAAGGTATCATGAAGCAGGAAAATCACTAATCCTCCAGAATTCATGCACAAGTTTCCTATAATGACATATAAAAACACAAAAACAACTATTACCCCTAAAAGGAAAAAAAGGATACAATCATATTTATGTCACGAGTCAAAAATAACTTTTACACACATAAAGCTGCTTATTTTCATTGTCAATAATGAATCTACCTCACACGTTGGGGGCAATGATGACCTGATAAAAGCTATCTCATCCTCGGTTAATTTGAAATGAGCAATAAATTTTATGCATTCTTCTAACCCAGCGAAAATTGTGTATTCACCACCAAATGGATTCTTCCGAAAATACAAGTCAAACCTGAAATATTCAACCAGATGGGAATAAGCCATTTTGTAGCTCACTTGATTTTAGATGAAAAAACGTTTGCTCGAGAAAAATAAAATAAGAATGTTAGTGTTGTAGACCTAAAATAAACAAATAATGGTGTCCCTCTCTAACAGTGTTGTTCACTCAAATAAATATGGTTGAGCAAGCAGAGATCCAATATCAGCCATTACTCCAAACGCTTTCACATGTTATTAGGCATGTTGCCGACATAATATTAATAAATAAATGTTTCCTGTTTTTTCTTTTCAATAAGGCATTGAGATAAATTAACAGTTAGAAATCTTGAAGTGTTGATACTTACCATCTTCACTAAAAAAAATGAAAAAAGAACTCATAGAAACATTTATGAGGTTTCTCTTCAATCGAGACAATGATCAATAACAATTTCACAGTTCAATACTTCGATCAACAATCCAAAACAATAATTTAATGCCACAATTGAAACTCAATAATTGTCATTAATTCATCTTTCTTTCTTTTTTTTTTGAAACCAAGAAATTCTTGAGGGCCAGTTGTGCTGTAGCGGAGCCAAAAACTCTGACAAGGGGATTCAAAAAAATCCAGTTTTACCACACCTAGGATCTGAACCTGCATTTTCTCTTATCTTCAGGGATTAAAAATTTTACATACACATAAAAAGAATAATTTTTACTCGGTATAACTTTCTGACTAAAGGGATTCAATTGAACCCCTTCCTTGCATGTGGCTCCGCCACTGCGCCAGCGGCGCATGGTTGGAACCTCGTGGATAATTGTCATTAATTCATTGTATCAAGCACATTAAATGCATGGTAAATAAAGATGCATTTGGGTGAAAATGGGAAATTCAGGCACTCACACGGCTCTTTCATCGTGTTTTCCAGCTTTCCAATAAGAATAGGCCATAGTAAACTGATAAAGATCCGTTAAAAGAGGTGTCACCATTGGATTGGTCGGCCCACTAATAACCGCACACTTATTAGGCCGTGTTTGTTCTTTCTTCAACCCATTAGCTACTGCAGCCGCCATGATTGAATCGCCTCTACGGAGTCCTACGATTAGTAATTTATAGACGAAGGAAGCGAAAAGGGACAACCTTGTAGAACACGGTTTCGATGGAATAAAACAAAATTGTTCTCTGGTACAACGTTAACAACTAAGTGGAGATTATTTACGATCGATGAGAGTTTTTTTTTTTTTTTTTTTTTTTTGGCCTTTGAATGTCACCAAAAAATTCCTTGCCGGGTGCGGGGCCGGGGCCGGGGCCTGCCCC
>ML425156.1:0-66514 GCA_005239525.1 Nicotiana knightiana
TGCCAATATTATGGATAGTAGCCAGGAGCAGTGTACATCAGAGATGAGAATTGAGATGCCAATTGAGGTGTCCAAAGTAGAAACCCAACAATCTAACTAACTAGAATTTGAGGATGCCAATGTTGAAAGAGTAATACTAGAGTCAACCAGGGGCGTTGAGGATACAACTTTAATTGACTCTAGTGTGATTGTTGTTGAGGATGTTGAAAGTCCTGCAGTTCATGTGTGTGAGCGCATTGGTCCTCACTCCAAACATTTTTCCACATTGTGCTTGGATGAGGATATGGAAATAGAGTCATCTGAGCTGATTGAGGAGTCAAGGAATGAGGAACAGGNACGCAATTCATAAGTTCGAAGTGAAGGCAGAAAGCGATTCACGTCGTGCCGCGACGTTAAATCAAGCGCTTGTTGGGAGGCAACCCAACTTTACTGCTTTATTTTATTTTACTTTTGTTTTAGTGTATTTTTCTAATTGTATTCTTTTGTAGTGTCAATTTGTTTTTTTAGGAGCATGGAACGTAATCCACTCGAAGGATGCAACATCAAATTAGATGGTTGGAACTAAATGTGAGGTACCCGCATGAAGGACCAGGCCTGGGAGAAGTCTGAGTACCCCATGAGATGCTAGTGCTTCGGCCTTTGGCCTACCAGGGAGTTTCTTTNCCCAGGTTTTTACTGAAGGACTAAACATACAAAGTTCGGTGGCCTCATGACAGTTAAAGAAGAATTTGATCGAATACCCAACTGTAACCTGGGCCTAAGGCACAATCGGTACCAGTCAAAAATCAGGGTCGGGGATGATCAGTAGGGAACTCCTTCCGCATCCGTTTATCCAAACAGGCCCGGCGGTAGAATTCAAAGGGATATTGATAGAGAACCATGATCAAATAGAGATCGGTATCAACCATACGGTGGACATCGGAGAAATAGCGGTCCTGGACGCAACCCCGTTCAAAGTGATTGAAGAAATGATCGAGGACAGATCTCCCTAGGGCTCATGAGTAAGAGTGGTTTCGATAGAAATGTCGAACCCACAGAAGCACCAGGACTATTAGAATACAATTTCAATGTTGATGCATTAGCTATCGTATCGGCCATCGGGAAGATCAAAGACACTAGGTGGCCCCGACCCCTTCAGACCAATCCGGCCCAAAGGTAATCAAACGTGAAAATATCATGATACTCATGGTCATAGAAAAAAAGACTGCAGGCAACTGAGGGAGGAGGTAGCCCGTTTGTTTAACGAGGGGCACCTTCGAGAATTCTTAAGTGACCGAGCCAAGAACCACTTCAGAGACATGGATGCAGATAGAAAAAATGAAGAAGAAGAACCACAACATGTAAGCACATGATCGTTGGTGGGGTCGACATTCCACTAGGACCCGTATTCAAGCGCACGAAGGTGTCGATCACGAGGAAAAAATGAACTCGGGATTGAGTACCGGAAGGGACCTTATCTTTCAATGACGAGGATGCAAAGGGGATATCACAACCCCACAACGATGCACTGGTGATATCTGTTCTTATGAATAAAATTCAAGCTAAACGTGTTTTGATTGATCCAGGTAGCTCGACCAACATCATTCGATCGAGGGTCGTAGAACAGCTCAGCCTACAGGATGAAATTGTGCCCGCAATCCCGAGTTCTTAACGGCTTCAACATGGCGAGTGAAACCACCAAAGGTTAAATTACCTTGCCAGTGAACATGGACAGGACCATCAAAGAAATGAATTTCCATGTGATCGAGGGAGACTTGAGGTATAATGCCCTGCTCGAAAGGTTTTGGATCCATAACATGAGGGCAGTACCCTGGACCCGTCAAAATGGTGTACAGAGAGAAACCTGCTGCCAAGGAGATGTTTGCAGTCTCTACGAAGTGATACCATTATCGGGCACTCTCATCATGAAAAAGATCAAATTCGATGAGAAAACAGGAGGCCAAATAGAAACCACAGATACCAGCCTCGACCCAATTGGAGGAGCAGGGGACAGACGAGGATGATGACTATTGGATCCCCCGATCTTTCATAATTCCTGATGACTCCGATGCCACAAAATTGTTGAAGAGGTGGAAAAACTCATACCAATCGAGTATCTTCCCGAATGAAAGGTATACCTAGGCACGAGGTTAACTCTCGATCTCAAGAAAAAACTTATTCAATTCCTTTTAGATAACATGAATTGTTTTGCTTGGTCCCATCTCGATATAACAGGTATCCCACTGGACATCACTACCCATCGATTAATCCTGGACCCGAAGTTCCGTCCAGTAAAGCAAAAAAAGAAGACCCATGTACAAGGTTAAGCATGCATTCATCAAGGACGAGGTAACCAAACTTCTTAAAATAGGGTCCATTCGGGAAGTAAAATATTCCGAATGGTTAGCAAACGTAGTGGTAGTCCCTAAGAAGGGAAATAAACTTAGAATGTGCGTAGATTATAAAGAATTGAACAAGGCATGCCCAAAGGATTCTTTTCCTCTGTCGAATATCGATCGTATGATCGATGCCACGGCCAGCCATGAGATTCTCAGCTTTCTCGATGCCTACTTCGGTTACAATCAAATACAAATGAACCTGGAGGATCAGGAAAAGACTTCGTTTATCACTAAATATGGCACCTACTGTTATAATGTAATGCCATTCAGATTAAAAAATGCTGGTGCAACTTATCAATGCCTAGTAAACAGAATGTTCGAAGAACAAATAGGAAAATCAATGGAAGTTTATATTGATGACATGTTAGTTAAGCCCCTGCGAGCAGAGAACCATTTGAAATATTTGCAGGAGACTTTCGATATACTGAGAAAGTACAATATGAAGCTCAACCCAGAAAAATGTGTGTTCGGGGTTGGCTCGGGCAAGTTCTTTGGCTTCATGGTATCTAATCGGGGATCGAGATCAACCCCGATAAAATCAAAGCTATTGAGAATATCACGGCCATAGATAATGTCAAATCCATACAAAGTTTAATGGGGAACATAGCCGCCCTTGGGCGATTCATTTGGAGGTCCTCAGATAGGAGTCACCGATTCTTCTCACTACTTAAGAAGAAAAGTAGCTTTGCATGGATTCTGGAATGCCAACAGGCCTTGGCGGAACTAAAATGATATTTATCGAGCCCACCACTGCTTCACACCCCGAAAGTGGATGAGTAACTTTACTTGTACTCGGCAGTCTTGGAAATAATGGTAAGTGGAGTCCTAGTCCGAGAAGAACAAGGTACGCAATTCCCTGTTTATTATGTTAGTCGGACCTTAGGTGAGGCCGAAACCAGATATCCGCACTTATAAAAATTAGCGCTTTCTTTAATAAGCGCCTCTACGAAATTAAAATCGTATTTCCAATGTCATCCAATATGTGTTGTAACTACCTATCCTTTTTACAATATTTTGCACAAACCCGAGCTTTTGGGTCATTTGGCCAAATGGGCCGTTGCGATCAGTGTGTATGATATCGAGTATCGACCCCGAATGACCATAAAGTCTCAAATCTTGGCAGATTTTGTGGCAGACTTCAAGCCAACCCTCGTACTCGAGGTTGAAAGGGAAATGTTACTAAAATCGGGTACTTCATCAGGGGTGTGGACCCTCTTTACAGACGGTTCTTCGAACGCGAAGGGGTCCGGGATGGGTATCGTTCTGAAACCACCTACGGGTAAAATTATTAGACAATCTATCAGGACTTTGAAATTAACTAACAATGAGGCCGAGTATGAGGCCATGATTGTAGGTCTCACATTGGCTAAAATCTTGGGAGCAGAGGTCATCGAGGCCAAATGTGATTCCCTCATCGGGGTAAACCAAGTCATCATGACTTTCAAAGTCTGAGAAGACCGAATGCAGAGGTACTTGGATAAGCTAAAGGTAACTCTACATTGATTTAAAGGGTGGACCTTAGAACATGTACCTCGAGAACAGAACAACGAGGCCGACACTCTTACAAACTTAGGGTCATCAGTCGAAGACGACGAGCTTAACTCGGGTACTATCATACAACTCACGAGATCAGTGATTGAAGAAGGCCACGCCAAAATAAACTCTACGAGTCTAACCTGGGATTGGAGAAACAAGTACATAGAATACCTAAAGAATGTGAAGCTTCCATTAGATCCAAAGGAGTTCGATGGACCATTGGCAATATGTTTGGGACCAGGATATACTGAATACGTCCTATGGGTATTGGTCATTGGTCCAAAAAGTAATTAGAGCAGGGTATTATTGGGTCGACATGGAGAAAGATTCAAAGGAATTCGTTCAAAAAAGTGACAAATGCCAAAGGTATGCGCTGATGATTTATCAGCCCGACGAGCAACTTCATTCGGTCTTATCCCCATTGTCGTTTATGAAATGGGAAATGGACATCGTCGGCCCTCTCCCGTCAGCCCTAGGTAAAGTTTAGTTTATTTATTTATGACTGATTATTTTTCTAAGTGGTTTGAAGCATAGGCTTTCGAGAAAGTTAGAGAAAAGGAATTCATTGACTTCATTTGGGACCACATTATATGTCAATTCAGGATGCCTGCCGAGATCGTATGTGATGTAAAGCAATTCATCGGCAGCAAAGTGACTAAATTTCTCGAGGATCACAAGATCAAAAGAATTTTGTCGACACCTTATCATCCCAGCGGGAACGGAAAAGACGAATCGACCAACAAAACCATTATTCAGAATCTTAAAGAAGAGGTTGAACGATGCCAAAGGAAAGTGGAGAGAGATACTGCCCGAGGTTCTTTGGGAGTACCACACAACGTCGAAGTCTAGTACGGGAGCATCGCCATTCTTGTTAGTCTATGGCGCTGAAGCTCTTATCCCAGTCGAGGTCGGAGAACCTAGCCTCTGGTTCCGATATACAACAGAAGTATCGAATCACGAGGCTATGAATACGAGCCTAGAATTGTTGGATGGGAGACACGAAACTGCCCTCGGTTGATTGGCCACACAAAAATAGAGGATCAAAAGGTACTACAATCAAAGAGCCAATCTTCAACATTTTAACATCGGGAACTTGGTGCTAAGAAAATTCACCCTCAACACCCGAAATCCGAATGAAGGAAAATTGGGTTCGAACTGGGAGGGACCGTAGCAGGTCCTCAAAATCATCGAAAAAGGATCCTACATGCTCGGCACGATGAATGGCAAATAATTACCGAGAAATTGGAACGTATCGCTCCTAAAATGATACTACTACTAAGGTACGACCCTTCCATTTTCATTTATATTTTAAACTAACCACTGTAAGGGTTCGATCAGGAACAAGAATGGAATCTTCAACACGAAGTTTTTAGGTCTGAAATCACGTGTTGCACTCTTTTTCTCTTAGACCGGTTTTGTCCCAAATGGGTTTTTCGGTGAGGTTTTTAACGAGGCAACCATTGATCGTGCTAACTTTGAACAATTCAACAGTATCCGAGGCTTCTTTACAATCGACCTCGAATACTGGGGGGCATTGACCTCGAATGTCAACCTTGTTGCGAGGCAATTACTTCATGGCAGTAGGGTCTCGATAGGTAAATTTTGTAAGGGCAAAACGGTCCAGTGAACCGCGCCCGTATAGGTTGATCGAGCCCTGACACCAAACATGTACTCATGTATGATCATATATAAAGAGAAGTATTTTTCCTTTCCGATATCTCATGCCTTAGAAGAATTTTCGACTTTACAATTTCATGCTCTCTGTTTATTGTGTAAACATGCTTAAGGGCCGATCATAACCGGAGTTTGGATAACTACCCCCGCTTGGGGACTGCCGTCAGAAAAATAGATGAGATCGAATTATTAAAACTTTGAGATCATATGACCTTAAAGGCAACCCTCGATTTTTATAGGCCACAACCACCCCACTCGGAGACTGACACTTTGGACAAACTCAAAGTGAAATGGAAAAATAAACCCAAGAGGCAAATCCCGATTAAAAAGGCCACGACTAAATTAACACGGTTCGGAGACGTCTGAATTTCGTAATAAAATAGGCCTTCGAATTTTTTCATAAACCGGTTAAAAAGGCTACCCTCAGCAAAATCATAAAGGGTTTCGATAATATCAAGCCTTGAAAACTATAATGAGTACAAAAAGTTGTTCGAAGTCTCAAACAATTCCTTATTTCATGCTAAGGAATTACAAATTTTACAAATACAAATGATGAAAAACTTTTCCATGCCGAAAAAGGGGAGAAATCCATAAACATTTCTTTTTACAAAGGCCATATCGGCCTAATACAAAAGCCTAAGGGATACTTTTTGCTTTGAGTTCGAGAGATCATCCCCACTCAAACAAAAACCTAAGGTTTACCTCACCTCGAGTTCAAACAAGCACTCACTCGATCGTAAAAGCTATGCTAGTTCAATTTCGATCGAATTGCCTAAACCCTGGACCTTAGAATACAATTTGGTAAGGAAAAAATGAAGCAAAATTTCATAAGGCAGAAATGAAGCGAAATTTCACAAGACAGAAAAGATGATTTTTTTTATATATGTCAAAAAATTATTTACAAGGGTTGCATGGCCCGATTAGAATTCTATAATAAAATCTGAAAAAGAAGCATAAAGGAAACACACAGATCCTAAGGGCCTAGTCTTCTCCAGGAACAATATCTTCACCCTTGGGGTCTTTCCTCTCTCGGAACCTCTCATGCTCCCGGTATTGTCATCATCGGGAAAGGCCAACAATTTTGCTTCAACTTCAAGCTCTTTTACATTATTGATCTCGGCAGTAAGATCGAAGCCACGAGCGTGGATCTTCTCGAGAGTCTCCCTATGAGATTGGTATTTGGCATGCTCGGCAACCCAATGTGTTCGAACCTGAGCAACCTCCTTTGCTCGAGCTTGAGCGGCTTCGATGTCATATCGGTAGATGACCACAATTGCTTCAGCATCAGCCTTGGCCATGTCAGCATTAAATTTGGCCACTGCAAGTTTTATGACCAGTTTCTCTCGATCGGAAGTTTCCGAACTCAACATTTCCTGGAACTCCTCAATTTTCTTGGCTTGCACCAATTTCTTCTCTTTCATGCTTTGGAGTTGGCTTTTAGCCGAGGATAGTGGAGCTCGGGTAGCCTCCTTTTCGGAGGCAAGTCGGTCCATATTTTCTTCCATGATATGGTCTCCGCCTTCACCGCATCCACTTCCTCACTAAGTTGCCCAATTATATCGAGCTTTTGCTGGACCTATGGGATCAACTGTTAGCCGTGACTCTCGAATCGGTGTCATTAACTTCTATGATTCTTCTTACCTGCTCGACCAGATCGATTTGTTCTTTCTGATCTACAACTAGCTCAGCTCGAAGGCCCTTTCTTCCTCTTTTCTTTGTTCACTGAGAAGTTTGAGGGCGTCTTTCTCCTCAGTGAGCCCTCGGATTTCAGCCTCATATCGGCTCAGCTCCCATCAAGACCTAAAGAAAGCTTTATGATGAAGCACTGAGGCCTACAAAAATAGAAAAGAAAGAGTTATACGTGAAGAGAAAAACTAAGGTATGAAAATTAATATTGACAAAGAGAGTGGGGGATTACCCGGTTCAAAGCCTGTTGGGCCTCGTTAAAGAGACAAGGTTCTCCCACCTCGCCCATCAGAGCTTGGTCTTCCTCCGTAACCAAAATCTGAAGGTAACTTGCTACCCTTACGGGGGCCGAAAGAACTCGTGCATCCTCCATGACCGTGATGATGATCGTTCATTTTCACCTGGGATCGACACTAGGGGTCGAAAATTGGCCGGTCAGACATTGTTGTTATTCTTATCCTTTCTCCCTTAAAAGTTAGATTGACTCCACAGACAGGGGTATAACGCTCTTCTTGGGTTTACGAGGCACTTTATTTTTGGGCTCTTGCCCCTCGGAGGTCGAGGCCCTCTTCCTATTGCTCTCCCTCATGGGCTTCGAGATAGGAGGTAAGGCTTCTTCATCACTGGATAGGGCCTCATTGTTGCATCTTTCCCGAGACCTACAAAAAGAGAAACTGAGTGTACTCGAGAAAATATTTAAAATAATGACCAAATTGTTAAAGTCAAGAACGAGGCGTACCGTGATTTTTAGCCTCCTACCGGCCCTTTTATAAATCGCGCCATGCATGCTCGACATGCGTTCATGTCAAGATCAGGGTCCTAACCCAGCTCTCAAGATGAGGAACTGCACCCGGCATCCAAGCAGAAGCTACACTGGGAAAAAATACAAATAAGGGAAGATGAAGAAGTAAAAATGACAAACAGAAACTAAAATTAGAGTCATACTTACATTTCTTATTCAATTTATGGGAAATGACATGCTCTCACCCGGAACCAGGTCCATGGTCCTCACTCGGACGAACCGGCCCATCCAACCCCGATCTTTTTCTTCGTCTATGCTCGAGATGAGTACCTTGGTGGCCCGACGTTTGAGTTTTATTAGCCCACCTTGATAAAGTCGAGGGCTATACAATATTATTAGATGATCGAGGATGAGAGGAAGCCCATCGATTTTGCTCACAAAGAAATGAAGCAGTATCATAATCCTCCAAAAGGAGGGTGAATTTGGCTGAGGGTGATGTCGCCCAAATGCACACCACTAATTGGGATTATGAGGCGGTCGATGCAATTATAAATACCCAACGCGAGTCAAGGTCGATTCCACATAGATCTTTATATGGTATTAGGTATATATCTAGTCTAGTGTATGATGTGCCCAAGATTGCACTTCCACATATTCAATTGTTGTTTCTACTTATACTTTTATGCTAATGATTGTAATTGTAAAGATAAGGGACAATGTTTTTGGTTTTCGTTGTTTTTCAAGTTATAAAAGATCTAGGGTTGCGACTTCCGCCTAGTTGGTTACCTAACGAATTTAGAGCTTTAGAGCATGTTTGGTTGATCGGGATACAATATAGAAATCACACGCTATTACTCACTCTATACCTCTCGGTAATTTGAGTGATTTTTCCCAAATTGACTTTCTCAAGTCCAAATGGGTATTTCACAAAACAAGTGATAAATGCTCAAGTCGGGTCTTACTATCTCTAGATTCGACCCTTTTATTTGGGGCTATCAATTTCTTAAGTTCACCCCAATTTCTTGTTAGCCAAGTTTTCCAAGACTTAGTCTCACTTTCCCAAGTAGATACTAAGTCAATTTGGCATGAACCAATGTTTGCAACCATTAATTCTTGAATTCAAGCAAGAACTAGGCTAAATATCGTATACCCAATCATAAATAATCCCTAAATCAATCACCCATTAATACCCCATAGTAGTGTTGGGTCACAACCCTAGCTAAAGGTTTAGCTGCTCATAGAAAATGAAGAAATTAAAGAAGAAACTAAGATAAAATTCATAATAGATGATTAAGGGAAGAAAATCTAATGTTAAAATGTCAAACTAGTACAAAGTTACCCAATACAGTAAACAAAAATGGCTGACTATACTCATGTGTACCAAAATTAACCTAAAAATGACAAAAATATCTATTTATACCCAACTAAAATTATGTGACAAAGTTGCGCATGCGGAGGTTGTGCGGCCGCACCATTCTATGTGCGGTCCGCACTTTGAGGCTGACTTGACTGGGTGGCTTTCGGCGGCCGCATAAATCTAGGATGCAGCCGCACTTCCTCTAATTATGTGGACCATGCATTTCTGAGAGCGGTCGCACTCTTGATCTTTGGTTGGAACTTGGCTCTTTCTGCGAATCACACATTTATGAGTGCGGCCGCACAATAATAGTGCGGTCTGCACATCTTTAGGCTCCCAAAACTTAACTCTCTGAATCTCGTCTTCTGCGGCCGCACAATAATTGAACAGTCCGCACTTTGTGAAGGAAATCTGTCAGTTCTTCTTCAGAGTTTGCAGCCGCACACAGTATTGTGCGGTCCGCACTTTGGTCCTTTTTGTCTTGTTTTGGTCCTTGTCCAGTTTTACTCCCTTTTGAGTTGATTTTCATTTCTTTGGATCATTTCCCAATATTCCTTCAAGAAACACATTTCATTAGTTCTCGAGAATACTTTTAAGCTTTTTTGATCTAAAACGTAAGTAAAAGAGAGAAAATAAGCAGTCAAAATCCTTACTTATAAGAGGGTCACTTGATACTTCTTGCAGAAGTCTATGATGACCGGATCGAGGGGACCTAACGTGAAAGGTTAAGTGTAAACACTCAAAAACCCTTCCACGTGGGTAGTGATTACTTCTTCTGGGGCCGGTATCACGACCTCTTTGTTTCCCCAGTTGCAATCTTTCTTCACTTGGTCAAGAAATATTTTGGATATCGAGCATATGTATATCGATACCGGTTCGCATAGACTAGGGACTGATGATGTTTTCTCGACTTTGAAGTCAGAACTAATGACACACCCCCTGGAACAAACTCCTCAGGGCATGACTCCGTCATTGTTTTATTGCCGACCGGCCGAGACGAGGAAGTGGTTTTTTTCTGTGGAATAGTGTTTGACGTCTTAGCCATTTAGTTTTTGAAGGCAAAGAAGAATTGAGACTGTGATATTTGGTGTTTTAGAAGGAACAAACAATGGAACTCAAGGACCTGAGGATATGATGCTTGAAGAATGCAAAGAACTTTGAAGATTAGAGTAGAAGTGATTGAAATTAAAGTTTGAAAGAATGGAAAAGGGACCTATTTATTTGTTTCACGACGATGGTTCAAAGCTGGTAGTGGCCGAGCATCGACTAATGCAAATTAAATGCCCGGGGAACTGTACCGACGAGACATTTTGGTCACCTCTATCGCTTATATCACGGTGCTGACATCATGACAAATCAGGGTGAAGTTCGGAGACTCAATTCGTTTCTTGTCACTACACTCCAAAAACGAGGGGACTATCTGTACACGGTCAAAATCGGGCTCACCCGATTTTGTTCGATCAATCGAGACCAGGATGGTAGGCTGTGGATCGGTCTCGTGTTATATCTGACCGAGACATGAAGGTGAGGTACCAAGCTCGGGATTCAAAGTTCCAATCGAGATAGAGACCAACTAGGATCGGGACCAAACATGATAGACATCGAGCGAGACCGAAGAAAGCCTACTAACGGAAAGCCGAGATATCCGTGACTGGGCAAGGATCGTGGCAAAAATCTCGGCACGAATCAAATCAAGAACGGTTATTTAGCCAATAATGAGATTTCCTTCTGTATTTAGAATTTTACCATAAGTAGAATTCCTCTACTATATAAAAGGGGGTTCTAATCATTTGTAAGCATCACATTCAGACATAACAAAGCAATACTATACATTTTTCCTCCTAAGCTCTCTTGTTCTTCTGTTCAGTTCACATTTCTCAACTAATAGTCGGCTCAAGAGCGATCTAGCTCAAGGGCCAAGTTGAAATTCATATTGGTTTGCTTTATTTTACAGTCAATTTCTAACATTAATTCTCATATTTCTCAATTAGTGCCAAGTGAAATAACGTATCGTTAAAATCACTTATACATTTAATTGTTATCCGATTTTAATGGTAAAGAAATGTAAACCTCTTTAAGAGCGTTATAAGGTTGTGTCAATATTTTTGTATTCTCTTTTATATTGGTAGGTTGCTCATATTTCGGTCAATTGACCAAACTATGTTAAATTATTACGCCCCTTTTAGCATATTATTATTTTGTCTTATTTATCTTCTTCCAAGATTTACTTTGTTAGTTTATGCATGATATATAATTAATTAAATCCAGCAAATGAATGTTGTATCTCTAAATTAGATCTAGAACTTTAATATTGAGTGTCTTACACTTTCACTATGCTAAAGCAATGTGAAAACCCTCCCATTTGTTTTCTGCATTTGTGTTCTTATTTGTGTTTTGATGAACCTTTGTATAGGTTGATATTATGTATTACAACTTGTTGAGATAGTTTGGGTTGAGAACAACTGGCTGGGATGGATTTTGACATATTTTGGAACTTGAAACAATTGCAGATTTTCTACTATTAGTTGGTGTACTACTGCCATGAAGTTGGGATTGCGATTGTGAGGTGCTGACCAGGGTTGGGCTTTGTTTTTTCCAAGAGGGGGTTCTCGATTGCCAAAGTGGAGGACTCAAGCAGGGGTCTGCAACCATAAGGACTTGACCGCGATTGTGGTAAGGTGTGTTTAAGAAGCCTTTGCTTTCGAGAGGTTCCGGTCGCGATCACAGTTTTGTTGGGCCTGGGCCACTTCCACGATGGCAGTTATTATGTCGCGAATGCGAAAGAGGCTTGTGATATTGTCAGGATCTAAATTCTACCATTGGCCGTGATGGCGCCTAACCTGCTTGCTAGTCAAGCCAACACTCAGTAACAAGGTAGTTAAAATGGAGGCTTGCTTCTGGTGTTTAGTGTGACATGAATGTGCCATCTGATTTTAAAGGCAAGTTCTACAAGGAGGTAGTTAGATTGACCATGTTGTATGGAGCCAAGTGTTGGCAGTCAAGAAATCTCATGCCTAGTAGATAATAGTAGCAGGAATGAGGATGTTGCGATGGATGCATGGGAATACCCAAAAAGATAAGATTAGGAATGAGTATATTAGAGATCAAGTGGGTGTGGCTCCTATGAAAGAGAAGTTTAGGTAATTGAGGCTGAGATGTTTTGGTCATGTGAAGAGGAGAGACGCTGATGCCCAGGTTAGGAGGTGCGAAAGGTTTCCCGTGGCAAGTCAGACGGGGGGTAGAGGGAGGCCTAAGAAGAACTGGGGTGAGCTGATTAGGCAGGACATGACTCTGCACCAGCTTACCGATGATATGACCCTCGATAGAAAAGTGTGGATGTCGAAAATTAGGGTGGTGGGTTGATAGACAGTCTAGAGTTTTGCCTTGTCTTACCAGTAGTAGTAGTACTAGTCAGGTACCTTCCTATTCCTAGTTCCTTGTTTCTATATGCTATGTACGTATTAGCAATAGGATTGAAACTATTCTTGTAGTTTCATATCCCTGGATATCTGTCATATTCGTTGTATTATTTGCTTACATTGTCTTATTACATTGTTGTTGCTATTGTTTCTGTATAGCTCCATGTTTTACGTTCTTGAGCTGAGGTCTTTCGGAAACAACCTCTCTTCCTTCATAGGTAGGGTTAAGGTCTGCGTACAATCTATCCTCCCTAGACCCCACATGTGGGATTCCACTGGGTTGTCGTTGTTGTAATTGAGATGTGACATAAATAACGAGCGGAACATTCCTCAAAATTATAGGCATGGTCTAAGAACGACAACAACTTTCTCACAACTTCCAAGATATGGTGTCACAATATCATCACGAGCATCTATCAAGAGTAAGTAATTGCAACAGAATAACAATGTATATCCAGAAAAAATATAGACATATATAGATAAGTAGAAGGGGGACTCCATGTGCTACATATCAAATCAAGTAAAGAAACTCACCAAAAATCAACGAAATATACTCCTACTTAGCCCGATTGATAACACCAGTACTAGCCTCAGAACCTGCAAAATTTATAAAAATATAATATCAGTATAAAACCGCTGTACTTAGTAAGTATCAAGTCTAGCCTCGAAGAAGTAGTGACGAGGGATCGATACTGACACTTAATATCAGTCCAAAATACAAATGCAAGCATAATTATAGAATGAGATAAAGCATGATATCATTAATCAAGTCCAACGGTAGAGGCACATAAACTCATAAATTTAGACATGCTTTTCGGACAAAGATATAAAAAATAGTATCAGTTATCTCAATTCTTTTCGTAATCATAACATGAATCGGTCAATATATATATATATATATATATATATATATATATATATATATATACACAATTGCATGAGTCTATGATTCTAATGCATACTCATAATCCAATATTGATACCTCACTACACAAATTTATATACGCGACAATGGCCAAGTGACCAAACTAGCATCAATATGGGTACCTGCTCACTGGTCCCAAACACGGGTAATCACCTGACTTTGGAGAGAGAGATTCATATCCAAGAAATTTTGCAGTGTGCAACCCGATCCACTAATAATTCTATTGAAGTGTGCAACCCAATCTAATCATATTACCGTTACCGCATGCAACCCGATTCACTTGCAATACCGTTGCGATGTGCAACCCGATTCAATCACAATGTCATCAATAATCAATATCCTCCCACATTGTCCTTCGTGCCAAAATTCTCAACTTTTCTCATTTCTAACTTTCCAACTCAAGAGTATGCAAAGATGCACGAGGACATAATAAAAAAAGTACGGATAAATATTTACATGAATGAGAGATGACTATGGATAATAAGGTATTTCAACTTTCATGACATTTCAAATACTTATTTAACATTCTGAAGTCGAATCATGACATCAACAAGAGCAAAGTAAGCCAATAAATCATAAATCAAGTACGACAATTGTACGACTACAACTATATTAGAGAGCCTAACACGGGGAAAGAAGCTCATTATGTCTAATTCATCAATTCATAACCCTAGACTATCTTCTAATCATGATTAAGATTCATCACATAATCATTGAATCTAGAAAGATAAACAAACAATTCATAAAGTCCAAATAAGACATCATAGGCCTAACTTTGTTCGACTAAGGTCATAACCTAGCTATGCATATACGCTCATCACCCTACATCTACATAACACCTAAATCAAGCAACAAATAGCAAAAAGAAAACTTATAGGGAGAATCTCCTCTTACAAGGATAAACAAGAGACTTACCTCCACTCTGTAAGCTTCAATCAACAACAATCGCCTTTCCTTTTAAGTTCACCTCCTAATGACTCGAATGCACTCAAATATTACTCAAATGATTCAAATAATGCTACAGAAATCACTCCCAAATAATAAAGCTTCAATCTTTAATCAATTTTTCAAAAAGTCAACCAAAGCCAACCCGAGCCCACCTGGCCAAAACTCGAGCCTTGGGGTAGATCCTGATTACCCATAACCTCACGATTTAAATATGTAATTAGATTCCAAATCCTGTCCAAAGTTACCCTCAAATCCCCACAATACACCCTCCTAAGGTCATACCAAAACTCCAATTTCTACACTTTAAATCCTTGATTTAGGGGTTAAGAATCTGATCAAGTCCAACTACACCCTAATTAAAGGAATATGAAACAGTCATTACAATAATTAAATCCAACATGTGTCTGGGTCGAATCCACAAGAAGTTTAGATTGAGTATTAAGATAAATACTTAAGAGAGCAATTCGAAATAACTAAATTTAACTTTAAAAAAAAGTGTGTATCAATTTTACCAAATAAATTACTAAGGATTTTGACTCGAATTTATGCTTGCTTATCGGGTTATTTATGACTCTCAATATTCAGGTATTCACTCAATACCTCTCGGTTAAAGAGTATGCCCAATTTAGCTTCCCTCAAGTCCAAATGGGTAACTGCAAATACAACTAAATATGAGTCCAGGTTAGATTATTCCTATATCTAGTTCAAATCTTTTAATTAAACTAATTAATAACTCAACTAGTTTAATTTCTCGTTAGCCAAGTTCTCCTAAACAAAATTCCTCTTTCTCAAGTAAGAACAAAGTCAAATAGGCATGAATTAATGTTTTAGACCATCAATTCTAATTTAAAGCATAAATAAAGCTAATTAACAATAACCCAATCAATATCAAGCATAACATTAAACACCCATAAGTTTTACACACTACAGTTGGATCACAATCCTAGATAAAAATCTAGCTACTCATGTTAAAGACATGGAAATATGAAAAGAAGAAGAAATTAAAAATATAAAACTAAAAAAAAAGTAGATGATTCTCTCCAATTGTAGCTTAAAATTTCTCCAAATAGCTAAAAATGCCGAACTACCAGCTACTACAATGAAACGTTGTCCTAAAAAAGTCATACAGTCCTATTTATAGGGCTTCCAAAATCTATGACAAAAATGTCCTTCGAAGGGTTCTACTGTCACACTTCAGCTTCTGCAGTCCGCACTTCAGCTTTGTTGATAATGTTGTGTTTTCAGTAGGAGGAGTTCTGCGGTCGAACTTTAGTTTCTGCAGCCACACATGAATTTCCGCGGGCCGCATTTTAGGGGGCTTCAGACTTATTCGATTGCACGATCTATGATCTTTAAAGATTTTCAGTGCAAACCTGTTTTACGAACCAAGCGTGACCGTACATTTTAGTTTGTGGACCACATTTTTGTCAAAAATCTCTGAAGCTTCAGTTCTTCTTCTACGACCACATTTCATTTTCTGTGGATCGCATTTGCATTTGTGGCCGCAGATGGAATTCAGTGGACTGCACTTCTCTTAGTGCTTCTCCTCTTTGCTGAATTGGCTAGAACATCTCCTTTTTGAGTCATATTTCTTCATTGAGCTTACAATCTCCAACACATCTATAATTCAACCATTTTTATTATATTCGGAGAAAAAAATCAGTACTTTCAAACTAAAATCTATACCAAGGAGGTACTAATAAGTGGTTAAAATCTACACTTGTCAACTCCCCCATTCTTAAGTCTTTGCTCGTCCTCAAGAAAATAATTATCTCCCTCCTTCCACATTGAATTATCATTTCAAGGAGTCACCACAATTCATTTATACTTAGTTGGGATCAACAATTACCTACAAACTCATGCATTCTAAACAAGGTGTCAAAATTTTCAAAAAGGTGCAACTTGCTCGTCTCATGTAATTCTAGTGTGATATTTTAGCCTCAAGAGTTAACTTCATTCATCAAGGATTATTTTCTTGTTCTTTCATGTAAGTCATGGTGGACTCCAAACTCTTCCTCTTCTACCTTCCATTTGCATTGCTCATCAAATTTCAACACTCAATTTCTAGTGCAACAAAAGTTTCATTCTTCTGTCACAAGTTAAGCTTCAAGTACCATAGGTTTGTCCCTCATATAAATCTCCACTAATGTAAGCGTACTCGTTCGAAATAAAATAGGACTTCTTTTGGGTTGTAATAAAGGCTTTTGGTCTGGGGTAGAATATTATATGGGATACAAGTGGTTACACCCTTTCGTAAGCACTTCACCTCTCATTTCTTGGCTCACATTTGTCAAACCCTTGGAGGAATTTCTTCTTGGAGGATAGTGAGACTTGCCTTCACTCTTTGTTCACAATTTCATTCTTTTTATCCCTTGATTTTTATGCTAGATATACTTTGCTCACTCAATTTCATCAATATCCCTTTTTGTCCCCTTCTGGGCTTCTTTTTGTTCACATTACTTACTTTTCTTTCTTTCTCTTATCGCTTCATTTCTCTCTTTTAATGCCTTGGTACCTCGTTTAGATTTCTAAACTTTTCCTGCCAAACTTAGGCTTTGAGCCACATCTATGAGTGCTTAGGAGGGTTCATGTGCACAGAGGAGATCATGTTCAAAGGGTGAAAGACTTGTAGCAAGGTTACCAAAAGAGAAAGGCCAAAGGCTCAAATGGGTTTGACTAGGGATAATTATCATAGGGTGGAAACTGAAGATCGAACGGTCTAATGAAAGCCTACAATCATAGTTCAAATAAAAAAACTCAAAATTTTGTCTTGAAGTACATTCAGGGAAAGTTATAGATTATTCACTCAAGCACTTGGACTAGCAACAAAATTCACCTCACCTCTCATGCACATATACTATAAGAGAAGATAGAGTCAAAAACCCACGATAGTCACAATTGAGTCAAAGATCTCTGTGGTCTACACAACCACCTAATGATTATCAAAAGATAACTCAAGAGCCTCAAAGTCACTTTACTATAGTTATTTTTTTCAAAAATGATTCACAACAACCTTGTCTCAAGCCATAAGCATGCAGTCAAGTATGTTGGTACCACATGAAGTATAAATAACCCGTTTTCATAGAAGAACTTGATTAGGGTTTTTATGCATTACTACATACAACTACTATTACCTAAATATGTAACAAACTAATTCCCTTACGAAAGTTGTCACAATATCCATCCTCAGGAACAATCACCCGATTCACACAAGAAACCACCTTCAAAATGAACCGTGGCTTTAAGAAAACTAAATGCTTATTATCAACAACAAGAAAGAAAAGCATAATATTTACACTACCAAAACAAAAAAAATTATATATTACTACTAAATGTATCATTGTACTAAGAATAAACAAAATAAGTCATCTAATTATTACATCCAGTGTCGTCAGATTTATCAATCAATGAAATTCTTCACTCCCAAATAAATGTAAGCATTGTCCCCAATGCTTAACAGAACAAAATCAAAGATTATAGAGAGGCAACAAAACTCCCTAAGCATCCTCAATCATCATGGTATCACCAGTAGGGTCAGTTTGAGCCAGCTCAGCTAACTGGATGGTATCATCATCGTTCGTGGGAGCTACCTGAGAAGTGAACATGTCACGCACCGTAGCAGAAGTGGTGGATGCAAGGAAATGCTCCTTATCCTGAACTATAGGGGCATCCCGAGAAGTCTGAGCTGGGTAATGCTGGGTAGGATCAATCATCATGTCAAATGGCAAGTTGCCTGCCTCAGCTATCCTAGTCACTTCAGCCCGTAGAGACTCAACTGACTTCTTGCTGGCCTTAGTCTTCCTCATCTTCTTCACCTGATTGGTCAACCTCTTAATCACTGCACCATGCTGAACACGTGTGTCCATAATCACCATATGGTTTTCCAAGATCTTGTTGAGCTTCTTATCAATGTCTGAAGAGTCTACTTGTGTAGAGGGCCGTCCCACAACTACATTAGATGGCTCAGACTACTTTGATGTAGATGTCTGCATCCAATTGTTGAGACTCACTAGTGTCTGAGAAACCCACAAGGTAGATAGTAGGCCAATAGGAATAAACACCAACCTCAAAGCTAGTGTGGCAATGAAGTAGGGGATGATGGTAGCTAAGGAGCTGTGTCTCTGACACTGATAGAATGCTCATGGAATATGAGCGGATATTAGAGGGACCGAGAGCTACTATTACAGGCTCATCAGACTGGTAGTAGTAGTAGAAGGTTGTCTTCTCTTTTTTGGGTTCCCGGGATCTTGAGTCTTGTATAGATCAAAGGGGCCGGTTGGCTTAATTTTTGTTTCAAATGGTTTGGACTCCACTTTGGCGGCTGTCAAGTACTTTGTGATGGTGCTAGGG
This sequence comes from Nicotiana knightiana, assembly GCA_005239525.1. Classification (NCBI taxonomy): domain Eukaryota; kingdom Viridiplantae; phylum Streptophyta; class Magnoliopsida; order Solanales; family Solanaceae; genus Nicotiana; species Nicotiana knightiana. The sequence goes on from ML425156.1 coordinate 19,015, forward strand.
TAGGGGTAGGAAGTGTTACTCTGCTGTACTACCAAAGTAAAATTAGATTACATCAAGGTACCCATATTGATTGGGCTCCCATCCATGATAGAAGCCACAAACACTACTCTCTCCAGAGGTAGTTTTTTTCATTCACGATTGGGTCAAATATCGTGCAAACAAAAGTCTTCCCACATTTCACCTCAAAGCTCAAAGTCTTGTAGAAGATTATTACTCCTACACCTATCTAAGGGAGTAGGCCCAAGTGCAAGAATCTCTGTGAGCCACGATCAGTCCTCCTCCTTCTCATCTAATATGGCCAGATAAACCTTGGGATCCACATACTTAAGTCCCTGGCAAGCATTCAAAGTGCATTGATCAAATTTCACCTTGAGGTTGTGCACTATGGTAACCTTTTTCCCTTTTACAATATGCACCGTGTTGGTATAGAACTCCTGGACAAGGTGTTCCTTGACATCAACCAGCTTCTCGATGAACTACATCCGGCCTTTTCTCTTGGTAAACTATTTTAGATTGTCGTATCGTACTTGTATATGTCCTTAGTGAGGAATTTCCTTTCATAAGTGAGAGACTTTTCTTTCCACCACCTTCTAAAGTCTATTGAATCTTAAGAACCATTCTTCCCAGAGTAGATTCTTCTTTGTCCTTACTATGCCATCCCTTGCAACCATTCTCCCATTTCTGTCATCAGGGGCATCATCAGAATCAAAGTATGGTGCACCTGCATCTGACTCATGGCTAGTGCTAGCTGTGCCCTAGGAGGTACCCTTAGATGTGGAATGCTCAAATTGAGCCAGACTGCCCATGTGGCTGGAATTGCTCCTCATGTACTCTTTAGAAAAAGAGAATGAGTTGCCTTCGGAGGCTTCCTTAAACGGGACATAAGAATCAAATCTGAGAGGCTTTTAGTTTTCCCTCAGCCATCAATTTTCTTCTTGGCGATTGCTTTATGTGCACTAGGGTGCATGGATCCTCTTCCTCTACCTTTTCCTTGGTCTCCCCTACCTTTAGATGTCTTCTCTTTTCCTCTTGATCGTACCATTATCTGTATATGCACAAAGAGAGTTGTCAGTTGGTATACTAGTCATTGACGTGATGTAAAAATCAGTTAGGAGTCACATAAGCAGTACAGTAGAGTATAAGAGCAGTGGGTGTTTAATGTGAAACATTCAGAAGATAGAGTGAAAATGCGGTCCACACAATTTCAAGTGCGATTCACAAAGTGGAAGTGCGGTCTTAAAAGTGAAAGTACGGTCCGCACAAATCCAAGTGCAGCCGTACTCCTGCACTGATGTCTCAGACCTTCAGAGAGAAGTGTCTGAAGGATAGTGCAGACACATATCTGCGGCCGAAGAAATCCAACTGGGGGTTGTACAATTAATATTTCGGTCCATACTTGAGTAAAAGTACTTAGGTCCTTGAGAGGAAGTTCTCTTAAGGACAGTGCAGGCCTCTCTTTGCTGCCGCAAAATTTCAAGTGTAGTTTGCACAATTAAATTGCTGCCGAAAAACTTTTTTTAACAATCAGGCTTACCAACCCAGCAATTGCGGACTGCAAAATTTCAAATGCGATCCGCACAATCAAGAACAACAAAGAACAATAAAGAACGAATTTCAATTTCTACCTAGGTTATGCAATTGTGAGTTTAATCCTACTGGGTAGCATAGTAAAGTCATGATATCAATAGACCCAACCCAATCCAAGCATGATTTGACAAATACCCAATCTTAAACTACCCCAAATGTAAACAGATAAGGGATGTGACATAAATGACTTAATAAAAAGTTAAAAAGCAAAAACAGATTTAAATGGAAAATAAACAAAATTGAAGTGATTCATACCAAATTGTGCTAGTAAGATTGGAACGATTGGAATGTGGGTGGCTGTGTGTATTCAAATGTGGATGAAAATTGTTCTTCAGTAGAATCTTAGTCAAAGGGTAAAAATGTAATGACCTAGCCGATCTTTTTGTATATTTTAGCCCCGTTCCCCAATTTATTAGATCTTCTATGTTCATTTATGGTTATGTGACTTACCCCAGTGGTTGGATTGTCTTCGAGAATGATTTGGGGTGAATTGGGACACTTAGTCTCAAAGTTAGAAGCCTAAGTTGGAAGAGTTGGCCGTAGTTTGACTTTTATGTAGACGACTAAGAAATGGAGTTTAGATGGTTCTAATATCTTCGTATGGTGATTTTAGACTTAGGCATATGTCCTGATGTTGAATCGAGGGTCTATAGGTTAATTTGATGCTTTTTGTCAAAAATAGGAAAGTTGAAAGCTTGAAAAGTTGATATGTTTAACCGAGGGTTGACTTGATTGATATCGGGGTTGGATTGAGGTTCTGGGAATTGGCATAGGCCCTTTGTGTCATTTGGGACTTGCATGCAAAATTTGAGCTCATTCGAAGTTGGTTTGATATGATTCGGCGTTTGTTTTAGAAGTTGGATGATCATTATTTCATTAGGCTTGAATTGGGGTGAGATTTGTGATTTTATGTTGTTGGGTGTTATTTAGGTCCATGAGAAGGTTCATGTTGTATTTTGCGACTTGATGGCTTGTTTGAACGGGTTCCCGGGGACTCCGCGTATGTTTCAGATTGAGTTTGGGCCAATTGGAGGCTTAGAAGATTGCTGAAGCCTGCTGAGTGCTGGTGCAATCACACCTGCGACAGTTGGGCTGCAGGTGTGGCACCACAAAAGAGGCTACTTTTCCACAAATGCGGGTTTGGGCCTGGTGGCAGGGTTGCGGAGAGGGGCGCGCAGGTGCGCAACTGCAGAAGCGGATTTCTCTGCAGAAGCGTGTATTGGTCTGTTGGCGAGAGACCACATGTGTGTTCATGTTCCGCAGAAGCGGACGCGCATATGGGTTAGCAGAAGCGAACTTCCTAAGCTTAATGAGATACCGCATCTGCGATATTTTTTCGCAGATGCGGAGCCGCAGAAGCGGCTAATGGACTGGAGACGCTGAAATCTCTGGGCAGAAATAGACTACATCGATGGTTATTTCATTTCCCACTTTTTGAGTTATAGAGCTATGTTTTCGGCTATTTTGGAAGGGATTTTCAAGGATTGGATCGGGATAAGTGTATTTGACTTGGATTTGTTCATTATTCATGAATCCATCTTTTGGGCAAGTGTTATGGCATATGGACACATGTGGTGTGAGTTTTTTATTGTGTTGTATTATTAATACACATGCGGTGGTATAATGATAAGGGTTGATATGCATGCAGTGAGATAAGGCGGGATTGACACACGTGTTGCTAGTAAGGGAATTACTTGAAGCCACGCACTGAGATAAGGGGGCTAAAATGCGTGTAGCTATTTCAGAAAGAATGTTTTCAAAATAAATGCAAGCTCACACAGTGACATAAGGAAGATTGTGATTGTGACTTTGCGAAATGAGATTTGTGAGGCGATTTACCTTGGTTGTGATTCTTTCTGTACATTCTGAATTAAAAAGGTTTGTTGGTTCAATAATTCTTGTGTTTCTTCGTTGTCTTACTTTTATTTGTCAATATTTGAATACTTGTTGTTCTCATCACGTGTTCACTTCTTGTTGCCTTTACCGCCTTATATTCCGTTGTTAGCTTACTTTATTGTACTTTTTTATTGTCATTTATTTCCTCGCTTTCCATTATTAGATTATACTATACTCTGTTCAGTTTTCTTATCCTAGTAAGTGTCTTGACCTGGCTTCATCACTATTCTACCGAGATTAGGCTTGATATTTACTAGGTACCATTATGGTTTACTTATGCTACTCTTCTGCATATTTTTGTGCAGATCTAGGTACATCTGCTCGTGTTGGTCGCCAGTGATCATACAATTATTTTTTAGAGACTTCAAGGTATACGTGCTCGAAGTTCGCAGGCCTCGATGTCACCTGCTAGCTTTAGATGTTTTACTATTTATTTTAGATTCAAAACAATATTGTATTTCAAGATTTTTAGTGCACACTCTGTAGAGCTTATGATTATGTTCCACCGGGTTTTGGGAGTTATTTGACAACTGTACTATTTGAGTTTTATTATGATAGTTTAATAGTTTAAATTGATTTATATGTTGTTATTTCTGCTAGTTATCATTGTATGTTAGGATTACCCAGCCTTAGAGACCGAGTGCAATCACGACATCCTAAGGTTGTACTTTGGGATCGTGAAAAGTTGGTATCATAGCTCTAGGTTCACATGTGTTACGAGTCATAAGAAAGTTTAGTAGAGTCTTGCAGATCAACACTAAATCGTCTGTACTTATCTTTGAGAGGCTACAGAACTGTTAGGAAACTCTAACTTCTTGATTCCTTATCATGCGGACTTGTTGATTTCAAAATCTGAGCCTTTGTCTTTCTATTCTCTCACAAATATTAAGGACATGCATTGCTGGATCGAATGATCAAACACCTGCGCTCCCCCTAAATCCGTGCAAGGCTGGGGCTAGGGCTGGAGCAGAGGCCGAGGCCGAGGAGGTTCATGTGCTATAGCTAGAGCACCTGCCCGAGCAGCGACTGAGGAGCCACTAATAGCTCCGGTTTGGGGACATGCACCCGAGGTGCCTGTTACATCCCCTGGACTTCAGGATACCCTATAATAGCTGTTGAGCATATTCATCACTCTAACTCATGTAGGATTGATTTCCCTTGCACCTGTTACATGTAGACTGGAGGAGGAGTTCAAACTCCCGCGGCCCGTACCCGAGAGTAGAGGGTCCACATTGATCAGATCCCAAGTGTCATGCCAGCACACCCTGTTATATCGATTCAGCTTGAGGTCCGACTAGAGGAATGTGAGGAGGAGCAGAGGAGACTTGAGAGGTTCAAGAAGTATGGTCCTCTTACTTTTAGTGGGACAACTAGAGAGCACAAGGATATCTATAGAAATTCCACCGCATTCTCCGTGCCATGGGTATTGTGGAGGTGAGCTGAGTCATTTTTACTATATTTCAGCTGTTAGGCGCAACATATAGGTGGTGGAAAGATTAGGAGGAGGGTAAACCAGCCGATGCATCCCCACTCACTTGGGCTCAATTTTCAGAGATGTTTTTGCGAGAGTTTGTTCCCCATACCCCTCGAGATGTATGGCGCACCAAGTTTGAGCAGGTGCATCATAGGACCATGTCAGTGTCAGAGTATGCTATTAGATTAAGTGAGTTGTCCAAATATGCACCTGCCTTGGTTTCTAAAGTCAAAGTGTGAGTCCACAAATTCTTCGAGGGGCTCAGTTATGGTCTTAGATTCAGCATGGCTCGAGAGTTGGAGAAAGATACTCCATTTCAGCAGGTTATAGAGATCGCTTAGAGGTTGGAGGGTATGTTGGGCTGAGAGAGGAAGGTCATGGGGGCCAAGAGGCCTCGAGATTCTGGAAGTTATAGTGGTGTCAGTGCACCGATTTTAGCTCGTCATGAAAGAGGTTATGTGCGCCGCCCAGTTCATTCAACACTCCCAACTACTAGCAGTACTCTAGCTATTTTGAGGTCTCAGATTTCCCATTATGCACAACCACTTTCCAGTGCATATCTTGCGCGGGGTGCCTTCAGCAGGCAGTCCAGCCGATGGGGCTAGAGTCAGTTTCAATAGTCACACCCACCGAGAGCTTGTATTGAGTGTGGTGATATGAGACATATTATGAGGGACTGTCCTAGACTTAGGAGGGGTGCACCTCTATAGACTACTCAGGCTCCACAGATACCACCGGGTCCACAAGGTCCACAGCCCATGGTTACTGCTCCCGTTGCCGCTACACCTATGATGCCAGCTAGGGGTGGAGTTCTGGCAGGTAGAGGTCACCCTAGAGAGGTAGGACATGCTCGATTCTATGCTTTTCCTAGTAGGATGGAGGCACTTGCATCGGATGCTGCCATCACATGTATTGTTTCGGTCTATCATAGGAATGCATCAACCTTATTTGGTCCGGGTTCCACTTACTCATATGTGTCATCTTACTTTGCTCCATATTTGGATATATCCAGTGATTCTTTGAGTGCTCCTGTATATGTGTCCGCGTTTGTGGGAGATTGTATTATTGTAGACCGTGTTTATCGGTCGTGTTTAGTCTCTATTAATGGTTATGCGACTAGAGCTGATCTATTGCTACTCAGTATGGTAGACCTTGACGTGATCTTAGTTATGGATTGATTGTCTCCCTATCACTCTATTCTAGATTGTCACACCAAGATTGTGACATTGTCTATGCTAGGTTTTCCGTGGTTGGAGTGGAGGATTACTTTGGGTTATATTCCTAGAAGGGTTGTGTACTTTCTAACGGCACATCGTATGGTTGAGAAGGGGTACGACACATATCTAGCCTTTGTGAGAGATGCTAGTGCCGATACTCGTATCGTTGAGTCTGTTCTAATAATGAGAGATTTTCCAGATGTGTTCCCAGCAGATCTATGTAGCATGCAGCCTGATAGGGATGTCGATTTTGTTATTGACCTGGTGCCGTGAACTCATCCCATTTCTATTCCACCATATCGCATGGAACCAGTACATTTGAAGGAGCTAAAGAAACAACTTCAGGAGTTAGTCGATAAGGGTTTCATCGGCCAGGTGTTTAACCTTGGGGTGCTCCGATTCTGTTTATGAAGAAGAAAGATGTTACTATGCGGATGTGTATTGATTTTAGGTAGTTGAACAAGGTTTTATGGAAGAACATGTACCCACTACCATACATTGATGACTTATTTGACCAGCTTCAAGGTGCCCAAATTTTCTCGAAGATTGATTTGAGGTCAGGGTATCAACAATTGAAGATTTGGGGATATCCCAAAGAGTGCTTTGAGGACTCGATATAGTGATTATGAATTTCTTGTGATGTGATTTGGGCTGACCAACGCTCTAGCTGCATTTATGCACTTGATGAACACTGTATTCCAGCCATATCTTGATTCATTCATAATCATGTTCATTAACGACATCTTGATATATTCTCGCAGCCAGGAAGAGCATGAGCAGCACTTGAGGATCGTGCTCTAGACCTTGAGGGAGAAAAAGTTGTATGCAAGATTCTCCAAGGGTGAGTTTTGGCTTTATTTGGTGGCATTTTTGGGTCATGTGGTGTCTAGTGAGGAGATTAAGGTGGATCCGAAGAAGGTGGAGGCATTTTAGAGTTGGCCCAGACCGTCTTTTGCTACTGAGATCCGGAGTTTTCTTGGCTTGGCTGGGTATTATCGTCGTTTTGTAGAGGGGTTTTCATCCATCGAATCTCCTTTTACTAGGTTGACTCAGAAGGGTGTTCCATTCAGATGGTCTGTCGAGTGTGAGGAGAGCTTTCAGAAGCTCAAGATTGCCTTGACCACAACATCTGTTCTAATTTTTCTGTCAACATCGGGTTCATATACAGTTTATTGTGATGCTTTGTGGAGTGTCATTGGGTGTGTCTTGATGCAAGAGCGTAGGGTGATTGCTTATGCATCGTGTCAACTGAAGACCCATGAGAAGAACTACCCGTTCCTGATTTAGAATTGGCAGCCATTATTCATGCATTGAAGATTTGGAGGCATTACCTCTACGATGTGTCTTGTAAGGTATTCACAGATCATCAGAGTCTATATCACTTGTTTAAGCAAAAGGATCTAAACTTGAGGTAATGGAGGTGGCTAGAGTTGCTAAAAGACTATGATATCACCATTTTATATCATCCACGGATTTTCCTTAAGGACACGGTACAACATGATGATTCCAAGGAGCTTTCTATCGGAGATGATGGGGTGTTGCAGATGCATGGTTGGTTATGTGTGCCCTATTTTGATGGGTTGCATGAGTTGATCCTTGAGGAGGCCCACAGTTTATGTATTCCATTCCTCCAGGTTCCTCTAAGATGTATTAGGATTTGAGGCAGCACTATTGGTGGAGAAGAATGAATAAAGATATAGTTGAGTATGCGTATCAATGCTTGAACTATCAGCAGGTGAAGTACAAGCATCAGAGGCCGGGCGGTTTGCTTCAGAGACTTGAGATTCCCGAGTTGAAGTGGGAGCGTATTACCATGGATTTTGTTATTCAGCTCCCACAGACTTTGAAGCAATTCAATGCAGTGTGGGTTATTATAGATAGGTTGACCAAGTTGGCACATTTCATCACGGTGGTGACTACCTATTCTTTAGAGCAGGTGGCTTAGATCTATATCCATGAGATTGTTCGTATGCAGAGTTTGCCAGTGTCCATTATCTCCGATCAAGGCACACAGTTCACATCACATTTCTGGAGAGCTATGCAGCGTGAGTTAGTCCCACAGGTTGAGTTGAGTATAACTTTTAACCCCCAAACGTACGGGCATATTGAGTGCATCATTCAGACCTTGGAGGATATGCTACGTGCCTGTTTTATGGATTTCGGTGGTTCATGGGATCAATTATTGCCACTTGCAAAGTTTTCCTACAACAAGACTTACCAATCGAGTATTTAAACTACTCCTTATGTAGCCTTATATGAAATGTAGTATCATTCTCCAAATAGTTGGTTTGATTCGGGAGAGACTAGATTGTTGGGCACTGATTTGGTTCGGGATGCCTTGGAGAATGTCAGGTTGATTCAAGATCGGATTTGTACAACACAGTCTAGACAGAAGAGTATTGCTGATAAGAAGGTTCGTGATGTGGCATTTATGGTGGGAGAGAGGGTTTTGCTCCGGGTTTCACCCATGAAGGGTCTGATGGGGTTTAGGAAGAAAGGCAATGTTACACCCCACGTTTTCGTTCGTTGAAGCTTCATCGTAATTTAATCGACGTAAGTTTGGGAATGAGATCTTTTTTGGGATTATAATCATCATGTTATTTCAAACAAGTGATAAGTAAATTTGTGAAGGTAAGAGGGTAAGTGAATCAAAGAAAATGAGTTTCATTGAAATTTGACAATTTGGGATAAAATATGGTCCGAGCTATAATACCCGATATTTATGGACTAGTACCATACAATGTACCACATGACCATGATAGTGAGGTGTATAAGGTGTGCTAATAGTGGGTAATATTTTAAGTATTTTGAGATAATTGTTAATTATGTAATTATGGATTTTTAAGTGGGAGATTAACTTGTAAATTAAATATGTGGACAATTATCTAAGAAAGATTTGGATAAATATTAGGGGGACAACTTCCACGTGGGATGTCAAAATATTAGCAGAAAATTGCCATGTAATAAAGTGATTAAGTAGGTGGTGGCATAAAATGAACCAAACTTGAATATTGAACTCATTTTGCTGGACCAACAATTTGGAATAAGGATATTTTCCAATATTGAGAGTTGGATGCATGATTTATGCATAAAAAAGCACTCCTAAGATTAATGATTCTTCCAAGCCAAAATATGATATCTTGTAATCAAGACCAAATCTAGTAGTGACCAAGAACACAAGAGATGGAAACGTGAAATTGCTTCGGAAAATTCATACAAGATACGACTATGCGAAAGATGCAATTCTAAGGAAGCATGGTATAATCTTTCTCAAGAATATCATACGGATTTTCCCTACTTTGATCCGCCGTTACGTGTTGTCGCAATTGATGTGTGTTAGAGGGATTTTCAAGAAAATTGGCTCATGTATGTTAAGGCTAAGCCTTTACTTCATTTTAGAATGATATCGTAAGTACACGAGTTTGATAACGAGGAATAAAGAGAAATTCATATTCCGGAATTTACGTATATTTTTCTAGTCTTGTAAGTTACAATATTCTCCTTATCGGGACTTCATATAATATTTCCTTTTTCCAGTCAAGAGAGCAAAGAGTCTATATATACAGAATTACAATATTTTCATTACCATCGAGAAATAATCGATGAGCAGGCCCCTATAGGGCAACCTCTGATCAGATGGTAAGTTATATACTGAGCCTATTGTGGCCGAGCGCCTATAAGAAAGACAAACATGACCGTGATACAAAGCCTAGTATGGCCGAGCGCCTATGAGAAAGCCTACTACGATAGAGCTGTTATATATATATATATATATATATATACCAAACCTTATAGGTCCGGACAACTATTTTACTTACTATATTGAGAGAGTTGAGTCAGTATCAACAGGTAAGCATATGTTCAGATTATGATAGTTCAGTTTCATCTTTCAGTATATTGCCTTACATACTCGGTACATTATTTTGTACTGACATCCCTTTCTGGGGGTGTTGCATTTCATGCGTGTAGGTTCAGAAAGACGGACGGGTACAACCTCTCAGTAGGTGTTGCCCGAGTTCAGCTTTATCGGTAAGCTCCCTATCCTTCGGAGTTGCCGGGTCTAGAAGTGTTGTGTACATCTTGTGTATATATGTAGATAGGTTATGAGTAGGTCAGGGCCCTGTTCTGATCACAGTACATCCATAAACAGAGGCTTGTAGACATATCCTGTAAGTTAGTGTAGTATGTTGGGTTTGTAGTCCCTGTATGTATAAGTTAATGGGTGTCTCGTGCACCACACTTATAAGCAAGAGGCTACAAGGCATTTAGGACTGTCACTCTTTCTTCTTACTCTACGTCGTGTGGTAGAGCTCATTTATAATAATTCAAACTCCTCGTTTTTATTTTATCCGTAATATGACGATACCTCCAGTTGGTAAGAGATTGAATGCGGATATGGAAGAGTTGAGTCAAAGGAACTCAATTTTTCATGATGCTTATGATGAGAAAATGTAAGGTCTTCAGTAGATCATGTGTGTACTAAGACATATAAGCCTCTTGATAAGGAGCCTTAAGGAAATGATATCTATCCACCCCTATGGTGAAAGGCAATGAGAGATTCAAAAGATAGTACAAGTCTCAACAAGTAAAAGAAGAAAGGTGAAGAATGGTATGAGGCACCCAGTTAATGAAGACTATCATTATTTACCATTCAGAACGAGAGATATAAGCATTTTAGGTTACATTCAACGGTAGCAGAGGTATGTACAAATGGCCCCACCCATCCCATTTATGTCTTACGAAAGTTAACAAAAGTAGTATAACAAAAGGGCGGATATCAGGATCTGGCTGGGTTTAGAATGACCCAAAATGGGGGATGGAATGTTTGCATTAGTTGCCATTCCCAAGGATAGTGCAATTATGCTAATAGATCTCCTTGTGAGGCACCCAGATGGTGCACTCTAAAATAGTACGACTAGATATGAGTATTACAAAGATAGGCACTGGAAGCCTTGAAAGGGATAAATATTATCTTAGTATGACTCCTGTTCCTAGTAGAGAGAGAATGTTAGGCAACTCGGAGGGCCAATGGATGGAGCAAGGGGAGCTAAGAGCAAAGGAATATCTTGTTCATGTTTTCAGAATAAAGTGATAGACATAAATGTTAGCGGGAAATAAGAAGAGAGTTAATGAAGAATTATAATTGAGAAGTGATACATGCATGACAACGGTGGAAAAAAAATGAAAATGAAATGACATTGTTACATAGTCTATAGTTGAGGGAAGGAAAAGAGGAGAGGTGCCAAGCCTCGAGACAACAAAAGAATATATTCCATAAGGTTGTATCCTCATTTTGAGAAATAAGTTCGCGACTCCAACGCGATTGTCAGAAGGAAAAGTTAGACCCCAAAGTAATAGAAATCAGTATGGGTTGGTGAACAAGGTAAGCTAAATATGAATTAGGGACTGAGTAATTTGATAATGATCGGCATCATGAGAATTTCAGATTGCGTTCCAGCGATAATATAATGGACAACATAAGAAGATTTACAAGAAATTCAGTGAAAGGTCATTCAAGAAGACGCTTCCCTAAAGCAAGAAATGTGAGCAAAGTTAAGCTTAAGAGACTGTATGTGCTAGTTATAGTAGGTGTCACCCTCGTGAGTAAGGAAATTTGTTATCCTTGGTACAGAATGATTATCGCAAGGTGAGTAAGGGTCATCGATGATGTGAAAAGATGCCAAAGATGAAGAGATAAAATATCTATAGGTAGGTCATCGTATCTTCAACTCTTAGTACTCCCCTAAAGGGGGAATATGGAGTGATGTGGCCTTAAGTCAGAATTAAGTGGTTCTAGAAATGATGGAATGGTAAAGGAAGAATGCGATAAAAGAAAAATGAAAAAGGGATGAGATTGTAGTTATTCAAAGCCTACAAATATGCTACGATTTCAGAAAATTATGCAAGTACGATGCCGGGGAGAGGCAGTAAGGGTTCCCATGAGGAGTTATTGATTAATAAGGGGACAGTATGAGACAAAAGTTAAGACAAAGGAAATAACCAAAAAAAAGATTACGCGGAACATTGATATGAGAATGGACCAACGAGTAGTTAGTAGTTGACTCAGGAAAATCCTAGTTATGGCTAGATAAGAGGATATAGACAAATCAATAGATCATGCAAGATAAACATAGTGAACCCCAGCATGGAGAATTCAGTGTCGCAGATATGAAATCAAGACCCTTGGGAAATATTCAGATATGAGTCGAGGTAGTTACGGTACAGTATGAATGTTACAGGAAAAAAAAGAGTGCCACTGGGAAGACACTCAAAATATTAGTTCAGAGGCAACCCTACAAGCACAAGGGTGTGGACATAAGTAACTACAAATAATTATAGGCAAGGAAGGACATCAAAAGGTCCGTATAAGCTCACAGCTTTACAAGAGTCAGAGGATCTTCCCTAAATACTACGATGAAAGACTAGCTGAGAAAGTGAAGAAGAAGGCTTAAACCTAAACTCAGTGACCTAAGGAGGGAACAGTCTTATAACAACAGTCTCGCAATAACATTATATGCACTCCATAAGAAAATGGCACCTATCGTGGCCAATATGTGTGGGCACTAATATAAGCTACGTATGCGCGCAACAAGGAGCCAGAAAGACCAGGAAAAGTAATTACCTACATTTAAAGAAAGCTGAGAAGGAACGGAAGGAATTATTCGATTAATGATCCAGAGTTGGTTACGTTATGAACGCACTTAAGAGTTTGGAGTATTATCCATGAAGCAAATATGTTGACAATCATATAGACGTAGAATATTCTTGTATAAGTTAAATGAAAGAATTGAGCCTAGGTCATATACAAAGGATCGAAATTATAAGATTGAATCATGGATATTCCATAGCATCCTTGAAGGGCTAAAGTAATAACTAACACCATGAGCCGCAGATGCGAAGATATCTTAAGCTTACATAAAGGTTGATCAGAGGAAAGAGGAAACTAAAGAATTACATCACCCAAGTAAATCAGGAGTTTGGTTATTGGAACCAGGAAATTATGGACATCGTGATTGAGAACATTGCACAATCACTCTTAATATCAGAGGTGCAAGAGAGATAGTAAAACAACCATATTCTATAATGGCCCTACAATAAAGCCGGTTAGAAAAGTACCAGCCTCATAAGAAGTTAGTATGAAGCTCAAACCGGATTGTGTAAGCAATAGAGGTGCAAGTATTATAATATTGCTTTAAGTTATGGGCGTGAGTTATACCTATGTGGAAGGGAGGTCATGAAAGAGATAGAAGATATGATGCAAGGTTTTAAGGTAAGTAAGGTAAATGTGAACAACGTACGAGATACTAAAATGTAGAAGGTTTTGAATAGTCCATATTTCGGGTAGAAGGCTAGAAGCGCGAGGATTCAATATCCAGGAATGGTAGCGGCATCGTCAATGGCATGTCTTACAACCTATGGTTTCTAGGTATCGAGAGGTCTAGTTAAGAGAGTAAAAGAAGAGTTAGAGACGATGTGATTTCTTGCTTGATGTCCCAGAAAGCATAAGGAAATCAATAGCAAGCTTAAGTATGATAGAACATCAAGGTTTTAGAAAGACAGGAGCAAGGATAAAAAAAAAGGGGCAAGTGAGAAGGTGACGAAAATGGATAAGTCCTCGGGATGAAGCCCGTGAAAACAAGGAAGCTGATGGTTTCTCTAAGTTATAGAAAGCTCAGTATAGCCTGAATGAATTCAAAGGAGTCTAAGACTAATAGCATTTAGAAGAGATGGAATGCTGCTCCGGTAGTAGAATAAAGGTGTAATTGTGATAGATAAAGGATGACATTTGGGCCTTCGATTGAGTAATGATTTGCAAAGGATTTCATGAATTCTACGGGATTAAAATACTCACGTAAGGTGAATCACATTGGGATGCTATAAAATACAGTTATGGAAGTATAGTATTGCCCCGAAGTGGATCAGTCTAATTACTCTAGATGTTCCCGATGAGACGTGGGCCCCAACGACAATGTATTGCGTAAGAAGTTTCAATCCTTCAAATGGTAGACTGTAGATCAACATTGAGGTGAATCAATAATGGATGGATACAAGTTACAAAGTATGAGATTAGATTAGGCCATCGGTCTTAAGATGAATAGTATTGAAGAAGCATTAAAGGACTTAGATTTATACATATAGGATCAACCATGAGAGTAACTTGGAGTTTGGTAGCAGACCTCAGTAATGATACATTGAAGTAAGAGTTATGGTATAATATGACCTACCTTGATGCAGTAAAGTTATACGGATGGATAATGGATATGTGAAATAAGGTATAAAAATATTCGTAAGTTTGACAAAATACCGAGTGAAGAACTTCAGTAATGGCTAAAAATTGGAGGAAGAAAGGAAAGAAGAGACACATAAACGCACATACGAGGCTTAAAGGATTCCGACCATAAGTCGTGGTGTAAGAAAGAGGCCTAAAGGGGGGAATGCCCTGGCATTTGAATTTATTCACATAATAGTTGCCTAGATGGCAAGGAGAGTAGACATTGGGTATGAAAATGATAAGTTCACCAGTCAACATTCGAGGACGAATGTTCCTAAGGGGAGAATGATATTACACCCCACATTTTCGTACGTTAAAGCTTCGTCGTAAGTTAATCGACGTATGTTTGGGAATGAGATTTATTTTGGGATTATAAGCATCATACTATTTCAAACAAGTGATAAGTAAATTTGTGAAGGTAAGAGGGTAAGTGAATCGATGAAAATGAGTTTCATTGAAGTTTGACAATTTGGGATAAAATATGGCCCGAGCTATAATACCTGATATTTATGGACTAGTACCATACAAGGTACCATATGACCATGATAGTGAGGTGTATAAGGTGTGTTAAAAGTGAGTAATATTTTAAGTAATTTGGGCTTAATTATGTGGATAATTGGGTAATTATGGATTTTTAACTGGGAGATTAACTTGTAAATTAAATATGTGGACAATTATCTAAGAAAGATTTGGATAAATATTAGGGGGACAACACTTCCACGTGGGATGTCAAAATCATGGCAGAAAATTGCCATTTAATCAAGTGATTAAATAGGTGGTGGCATAAAATGAACCAAACTTGAATATTGAACTCATTCTACTGGACCAACTATTGGGAATAAGGATGTTTTCCAATATTGAGAGTTGGACGCGTGAGTTATGCATCAAAAAGCACTCCAAAGATTAATGATTCTTCCAAGCCAAAATATGATATCTTGTAATCAAGACCAAATCCAGTAGTGACAAAGAATGCAAGATATGGAAACGTGAAATTGCTTCGGAAAATTCATACAAGATCAGATTATGCGAAAGATGCAATTATAAGGAAACACGGTGTAATCTTTCTCAAGAATATCATACGGATTTTCCCTACTTCAATCCGCCGTTACGTGTTGTCGCAATTGACGTGTGTTAGAGGGTTTTTCAATAAAATCGGCTCAGGTAATTACACAAGTTTGATAACGAGGCATAAAGAGAAATTCATATTCCGGAATTTACGTATATTTTCCTAGTCTTGTAAGTTACAATATTCTCCTTATCGGGACTACATATTCAATTGAGTATTTCCTTTTCCAGTAAAGAGAGCAGAGATCTATATATACAGTATTACAGTATTTTCATTACCATCGAGATATAATTGATGGGCAGGCCCTTATTGGGTAACCTCTGATCAGATGGTAAGTTATGTACTGAGCCTACTGTGGCCGAGCGCCTATGAGCAAGCGCAGCATGGACGAGATACAGAGCCTAGTATGGACGATCGCCTATGATCGAGCCTACTACGGTATAGTAGTTATATATATATATATATACATATATATATATATATATATATATATATACACACATATATATATATATATATATATATATATACATATATATATATATATACCGAGCCTTATAGGGTCAGACAACTATTTTACTTACTATATTGAGAGAGTTGAGTCAGTATCAGCAGGTAAACATATGTTCAGATTATCAATTCAGTTTTAGCTTTCAATATATTTCCTTGCATACTCAGTACATTGTTTTTTACTGACGTCCCTTTCTGGGGGTGCTGCATTTCATGCGTGTAGGTTCAGACAGACAGACGGGTAGACCCCCTTAGTAGGTGCTGCCCGAGTTCATCTTTATCAATAAGCTCCCCGTCCTTCGGTGTTGCCCGGTCTAGAAGTGTTGTGTATATCTTATGTATATATGTAGATAGGTTATGGGTAGGTTGGGGCCCTGTTCCGATCACTGTACATCCATCAGCAGAGGCTTACAAACATATCCTATCAGTTAGTGCAATATGTTGGGCTTGTAGGCCCTGTACGTATATTTTGTTGGCTTGTCAGTTATAGTAGTTATGACGACCTTGCTGGCCCATCTTTATGTTGAAATTTAGTCATTGTTAGTGTCTATTCAGTTATATATTTTTATTCGCAAATTATCTTGAAATTTGGCCCCTGGCCAAAGTATGACATTATATGTCCAGAATTCTTGAGTCGCAAGGTGGTACGCAAGGATAGATGAGGTACCGGGTGCTGTTCTCGCCCCCCGGCTCGGGGCGTGACAGGAAAGTTGAGCCTTAGGTCTATTGGTCCTTTTGAGACCCTTGAGAGTGTTGGTGGGGTGGCCTACAAACTTGCATTGCCACCTAGCCTATCGGTAGTTCACCCGGTTTTCCATGTTTTCATGCTCTAGAAGTATTATGGTGATCCATCACATGTACTTGATTTCAGCTCAGTCTAATTGGACAAGGATTTGGCTTACATTGAGGAGCTAGTGGCTATATTGGACAGGCAGGTCTAGAAGTTGAGGTCAAAGAACATTGCTTCAGTGAAGGTTCAGTGGAGAGGTCAACCGATCGAGGAGGCGACTTGGGAAATCGAGCATGATATGCATAGCTGTTATCTTTACCTTTTCAACACCTCAGGTATGTCTCTATCCTTGTTTGAGGATAAATTATTATTTTAAGAGGGGGAGAATGTAAATAACCAGCTGATAGATTTGTATATTGTAACCCCATTCCCCTATTTGTTGCCTCTTTTATGTTCATTTGTGATTATGTAATTTTACGGGTTGGTCGGATTGGCTTTGGAAATGGTTCAGGGTAAATTGGGACACTTAGTCTCAAAATTAGAAGTCTAAGTTGGAAGAGTTGACTGGAGTTTGAATTTGTTTATATGACTCTAGAATGGAGTTTTAATGATTCCAATAGCTTCATATGGCGATTTTGGACGTAGGCATATGTCAGGATGTTGAATGCGAGGCCCGTAGGTTGATTTGATGCTTTTTGGTAGAAAATTGGAAAGTTGATATGTTTGACTGAGGGTTGAATTTATTGATATCGGGTTTGGATTATAGTTCCGGGATTCTGTATAGGTCCGTTGTGTCATTTGGGACTTGCATGCAAAATTTGAGCTCATTCAGAGTTGGTTTGATATGATTGAAGATTTGTTTTAGAAGTTTGATGATCGTTAGTTCATTAGGATTGAATTGGGGTGAGATTCATAGATTTGATGTTGTTGGGTATGATTTAGGGCCTCGAGTAGGTTCGTTTTGTGTTTGGGACTTGATGGTATGTTCGAAGGGGTCTCGGGGACCTCGAGTATGTTTCGGATTGAGTTCGAACCAATTTGAGGCTTAGAAGATTGCTGAAGCCTGCTGAGTGCTAGTGCATTTGCACCTGCGATAATTGGGACACACGTGCGGTGTCGCATAAGAGGTTACTTGGCCGCAAATGCGGGTTTTGTCCTGGGGGAGGTGCGGAGAGGGGAACACAGGTTCGCAACCGCATAAGCATATTTCTTCTGCAGAAGTAGGTATTGTTCTGTTGGTGAAGGACCGCAAGTGCGATCATGTTCCTCAGAAGAGGACGAGCAAATGTGCATATGGGTTCGTAGAAGTGGACTTCCTGGGCTTAATGAGATAACGCATCTGTGATGTTTTTCAGCAGATGCGGAGCCGCAGAAGTGGCTAATGGATCGTAGAGTTAGAAATTGGTGGGAAAAAATAGACTAGATCGAGGGTTTTATTTCATTTCCCACCTTTTGAGTTAGAGAGCTCAGTTTTGAGCGATTTTGGAAAGGATTTTCAAGGATTGGATCAGGATAAGTGTATTTGACTAAGATTTGTTCATTATTCATGAATCCATATTTCTTTTTCATCATTTGATTAGTGATTTGAGTTGGAGAAATTGGGGGATTTCGTAAAACTTTCTTAAACCATTAATTGAACATTGGAAGGTTGATTTGAGGTTGGAATTTGATAATTTTGGTGTGGTTAGTCACGTAAAGGATTGGGTGTTCGTAATATGTAAGTTTGGTCAGGTTCCAAGGTGCGAGCCCAGGGTTGACGTTTTGAGTTGACTTTTTGATTTCCATTAAAGAGTGGAAACTTTATTACCCGAAATTGCTTCCTCTAGCTTGTACTTATGGCACTAATTTACTTAGCTTATGAATCAGTTCTACTGGGTTTTGAGAGTTATTTGACAGTTGTAGTAGTTGAGTTTTATTACGATAGTTTGATAGTTCAAATCGGTTTTTATGTTGTTATTTCTTCTAGCTATCAATGTATGTTAGGCTTACCTAGTCTTAGAGACTGGGTTCCTTCATGACATCCTAAAGTGGGAATTTGAGGTCATGAAAAAGAATGGCAAAAATTATAAATCGAAGACCAATTGTTCTATTTTTTCTTGCGTTCGGTCAGGTTAAAGAGAGGGTGAGTGCGATCGCAAAACTCCAAATGCGGTCCGCACTCGGTTACCTGGGCAGTAGAGAGCTTGTAATTGTGCGGTCTGCACTTTTTTAAGTGCGACCGCACTTCTGTCAACCTAGTTTTAGTGACCTCTCTGAAAGTGCTCTCTTGCGACCACAAAATTATATGATAGGCCGCAAAATTAGCTCCGCAGTATCGTGAGAAATGTTTTGACGTCCCTCATTTTAGAAATTAAGCTTCCTTTTGCAAGTGCGGTCTGCAGTAAAAATCTGCGACCATACTCAATTTTATGATGTCCGCATTTCCTTTTTTGCGGCCGCACAAATAAAAGTGCCGTCCGTAATTTCCCATGGAAGACACATCTTTAGCCATCTCTCAATACCTAACATTGATCACTGCAACATACTTAAAATCTAGTTAAAAATAATAGACAACATCTAAACTAAAAGAGAAAAAGGAAAGAACTTGGGTTGCCTTCCAAGAAGTGCCTTATTTAACGTCGTGGCACGATGCAATATCATAACATCCTCAATTAAAGTAGAACCTCCACCACATGGCTTTCACAACTTTCCCAAGTAATGCTTCATGCAATGAACATTGACTTGAAATATTTCATTGTTCTTGTTCTTCAAGTCCAAAGCACCAAAGGGTGTCACACCAACAATTTCAACCACTCCACTTTGATTTAAGCTTTCCGGGAAACATTCTCAACCTTGAGTTGAGCAATAACACTAGATCACCGGTCTTGAACTCCTTGTTCCAAATATTCCTATAATGAAGTTACTTTATCTTTCCTTTGTACAAGGACAAACTCTCATATGCATGGTATTGGAATTCATCCAATTCTCTCAAATGTGCAACCTGCAAGTTAACGACGACATCCCAATCAAGATTTTATTTCTTCAAGGCCCACATTGCCTTGTGCTCTAATTCCACCGAAAGATGACAAGAACTTATGAACATCAACCGATTTGGAGACATTCCGATAGGTGTTTTGTAAGTCGTTCTAAATTCCTATAGAGAATCATCAAGATTCTTAGACTAATCGGACCGATTTGCATTTATCGTCTTGGACAAAATACTCCTTATCTCTCGGTTGGAAATTCCACTTGATCACTTGCTTGTGGATGATAGGGAGTTTTCACTTTGTGAGTGACACTATACTTTCCGAGAATAGTGTCAAGAGCCTTGTTATAAAAATGTGACCCTCCATCACCTATGATTGTCCGCGGAGTCCCAAACCTTGTGAAAATATTCCTCTTAAAGAGCTAGCCTCATTATTGGGTAAATCAGTGGCTTCAACCCATTTAGACACCTAATCCACCGCGACCAAAATATATGTGTTACCACAAGAACTCATAAAAGAGCCCATGAATCCAATACCCCAAACATTAACGATATCAATCTCCAAGATGGTTGTAACATGCATCTTATGTTTCATTGAAATTCCACCGGCCCATTTACATTTATCACATCTTCTTACCAAATCATTTGCATCTTAGTAGAGAATAGGATAATAGAAACGCAACTTAGGACTTCAGCCGTCGCTCTTGATCCAACAAGATGACTACCATAAGGTGAAGAAAGACAAGCCCAAGAATATCCTTTTGTTCCTCATCGGACACACATCTTCTAATCACCCCATCCGTGCAAATCTGGAAAAGGTATGGTTCATCTCAATAGCAGTCTTTACAATCCCTCTTGATCTTTTTACTATGGTTTGAAGTAAACTCTTCCGGAATGATACCACTCACAAGGAAATTTTCCAAATCCGTGAACCATGGTACCTCTTTCATTGAAAGTTCCAGGAGTTGCTCATGGGGAAAGGAGTCATTGATATCAAGGCCATCATGTGGCCTCCACTCCTATTCCAAACAAGACAAGTGGTATGCCACTTGATTATCAATTTCCTTCTTATCTTGGATGTCAATATCAAACTCCTACAACAAAAGCACCGACCTCATCAAACGAGTTTTAGATTCCTTTTTTCTCATAAGATAGCGAAGTGCCACACAATCCGTGTGCACAATAACTTTGGCGCCTATCAAGTATGGGCTGAACTTCTGAATAGCAAACACAATGCCAAGGAGCTCCTTCTCCATAATGGTATATTTGACCTAGTCACTATTCATGGTCTTATTAGCATAGTATACCAGGTGAAAAACATTGTTAATACACATCCCCAAAACAATCCAAATCGCTGCAATACTTGCATCACACATAAGCTCAAATGGCAAACTCCAATTTGGGGATGTAACAATAGGAAGAGTTGTCAACTTGAGCTTCAATTGTTCCAAATATCTCATACAATCATCATTAAAATGGAACTTGGCATCCTCCTTGAGGAGTTTGCACAAAGGGTTCACCACTTTAGAAAAGTTTTTGATAAATCTCCGGTAGAATCCCGCATGGCCCAAGAAACTCCTCACACCCTTTACCGAGGTAGGGATGGAAGGTCAGAAATAAATTCAATATTAGCCTTATCCACTTCAATACCATTCTTTGAAATCTTATGGCCAAGGAAAATGCCTTCCTCAATCATGAAATGACATTTCTCCCAATTGAGCACCAAATTTGTTTCCTCACATCTAGCCAACTCCTTGTCTACATTAGATAGACAATCATCAAATGAATACCCAACCACTGAAAAGTCATACATGAAGACCTCAAGGTAGTCTTCCACCATGTTCGTGAAGATATCCATCATACATCATTGAAAAGTAGCCGATGCATTGCACAATCCAAAAGGCATCCATTTAATAGAAAAAGTACCATATGGACACGTAAAGGTGGTTTTATCTTTGTCTTCCGGTGAAATAAAAAGCATGTCCGGACAAGAAAGTAATAGAAAGCATGAGTGAGTATGAATTTGGTTGTTTCCCGAGTAACCATGACGAAAGCAATAGAAAGCATGACTAGACAACCTATCAAGCATTTGATCCATTAAAGGGAGAGAAAAATGCTTCTTCCTTGTGTCTTTATTGAGCTTATTATAATCCATACACACACTCCAAACGGTGACTGTTCTTGTAGGTATTAACTCATTCTTATCATTAGTAACAACCGTCATGCCCCCTTTCTTTGGGACACATTGGACCAGAGAAGTCCATGAGCTATCAGAAATGGGGTAGACAACCCCGACATCCAATAATTTTATAATCACGTTTTGACCACCTCTTGCATAGACTTATTGCGTCTTCTTTGATTTTCAATAGACGGTTTCGCACCATCCTCCAACTTGATCTTATGCATGCAAAATGCGGGGCTTATACCCTGACTGTCCGTCGAAGTGAATCTGATAGCCTTCTTCTTCCTTTGTAAAACCCCAATGTGGAATCACCTGCACGTAAGTCAAACAAGAGGAAAGAATAAATAGTAAAGTATAACAAGGACCAAGAAATTCATACCGAAGGTAGGGTGTGAATGACTTCAACTCAAAGGTAGGTGGCTCTTCAATTTAAGGCCTTGTAGGGGTAATCTTCCTATCCTCAATATCTAATTACAATTTTCAGGATGAATAATTGTAACACTCTATTTTTTGCAAAGAGTTCACATATTCCATTAAATCATCCATCTCATCATCAACAAAGTTGATCAACACGTCTTCCAACATGTCACTAACCTTGATTGTGGCACTAGTATCATAAAAAATGACACCGGTCACCAAATCCACAAAAGAGCATACCTCATTAGTATTTGGTTGACGCATGGACTTGCAAAAATGAAACACCTCTTGTTCATCACCAACCCGAAATGTATGTTCTCCGGCTTCAACATCACAAAGGGCCTTATCCATTGCAAGGAAAGGCCTTCCAAGAATGAAAGGCACTTCATAATCAACCAAACTGCCAAGAATAACAAAGTACGCTAGAAGAACAAATTATCAACTCGGACCAATACATCCTAAATCAAACCCACTGGTCTTTTAAATGCGGGTCTTGGTTTCCTAATCCCCAAAGTATTGAACACTGAATAGGGCATCCAATTGATACTCACCCCAAGACCACAAAAAACTTTAGCAAAATCGGCACTTCCAATAGACCAAGTAATTGTGAAAGTGCTGATATCCTCCAACTTAGGAGCCATGTGATGTACAATTACACTCATTTGAGGAGTGACCTTGATCATTTCAAAGTTTATCGACCTCTTCTTGGTCACAAGATCTTTCATAAACTTGGCATAACCGAGCATTTATTCCAAAGTCTCCACCAGAGAGACCTTTCATCATTTGAATAAACTTCTTGAATTGATTCTCACCATGTTTCTTAGCAATCATTTGAGGGAAAGGGGGAAGAGGCTGTTGTAAAGTTGCCTTAGACTTTTGCACCACCGGAGCTGGCATGTCAATGATGTGTTTCCTAGATAGGTTTAAATCCTCTAGGGTATCTTCCACACTATCATCAATATCAATCTGAACTTCATCATGCACTTGAAAATTATTTTTTGGGACTTCCTCCTCTTGGAACATTTGGTCATCATCTACAGGTTGCTTTTCATTGGAGGTGGGCGCATTCCCGCCTCTTCCACTTCTTGCGATAATCGCCATGGCATGCCCTGTATTGTTACCACCCTTTGGGTTCGCTACTATATTACTTGGTAATACACCCTTAGGACTAGTATTAAGAGCTTGAGAAATTTTTTCCATTTGTACTTCAAGATTCCGAATTAATATCGTATGTGAGGCAAGTTTGGAATCCGAATCCGCATTCTTTTCCATCATTTTCTTGAACATGTTCTTAATACGAGCCTTTTTATTGCTTGAAGAACTTGAACCATGTGAAGGATAAGGAGGTGAGTTACTTGGTTGTTAGTACATTGAGGGTCTTTCAAAACCCGAACTCCTATTTGTATGGTTGTTATTCTTCTCCAATTTATTTGGTTGTTACCTCCCCAATTCCCTTAGTTCTTGTTGTTGTTGTCATGCCATATTCCTTGATTGTTAGAACCTCAACTTCCTTAATTGACTTGAGATTGCCATTGATTTTGATTGGAGCCTTAAAAATTGCTCTGTTGCCCTTGGTAATTGTTCAGAAAAGGTACCGCTTCTTCTTGATCTTGATAAGATTTATCTTTATCATAACCTCCATCATCTTGTGCATAAGTCTCTACTCGGGGTTGAAATTGGAGACCTTTAGTTCGATTCTTGTTGGATAAAACACTTACCCAATCCATAGCATGAACTTGCTAAGGAGCTTGAGTTTGATGAAGTTGAGCCTTAGCGAGATGAGTCACAGTTATTGTCAAATTGGCGCTAGCTTCCACATGGTCTTGTAATTATTTATGAAGGTGAATCATATTGGGATCACCTTGGGAAACATTGGCTCGGAATTTCCAAGCCGAAGAAGTTTTCTCCATCTCATCAAAATCTCACATGCCTCCACATAAGGTGTTGTCATTAATTTTCCCTCAACCAATTGATTGACCACACATTGATCCATGGTATTAATACCACGATAGAAAGTTTCTTAGATCATGTTGTCGGTCATATCATTATTCTAGCACTCATTCACCATAGTCCTATACCGCTCCCAAATTTCATGAAAATGTTCATTAAGCTCTTGATTGAAAGCCAATATTTCATCCCGTAGAGTTTCCATATGCCTGAGAGAGAAGAACTTTGAAATAATATTCGCCGCCAGTTCATCCCATGTATGCATAGAATGATAGGCAAGCGCTCCAACCAATCCAAAGTCTTACCCTTTAGTCAGAAGGGAAAAAGGATTAAACACAATGCATCTTCCGAGATATTTGTTTGTTTCCTTCCGCAACACGTATCCACCAAACCTTTCAAAATCTTATAAGCATTTTGATTCGGCTCCCCGATGAAATAAACTTGTTGCTCGAGCAAATTGAGCATCACATTGGTAATTTGAAATTTTCTCGCCCTAATACGAGGGAGGACTAAGGATTTTGCATACCCCTCATCAGGAAAAATCCAGTTTTATGCCGCTTGTGGTTGTGGTAGTGGTAGAAGTGGGGGAGATGGAGGCACATTTTCTTGTTTCCCACGGTCTCAGTGGTTTTGTTGTGGAACTTGTGGCATTTCATCAAGTTATTCCTCTTCGTCATCCACCTCTCCCAATGGTATGTTCCAAAGTTCGTTGTTCCCCATTTTAAGCCTAAAATCACTTTAACAAGTTAGAATCAAGAGAGTAAAAGAAGATACTCAAGAAACAAACTCGAGTATATAGCTAACACCGTAAATATGAAACAATCGTTATAATAATAAAATCAAACGTGAGTCGGGTTCGAATCCACAAGAAGTTTAGATATGTTTTAAGGTAAATACTTAAGAGAGCAACTTGAAATAACTAAATTTAACTTCCAAACAAAAGTGTGTATCAATTTTACCAAATAATCTGCTAAGGATTTTGACTAAGCTAGGAACCAAGTAATAATTGAAATATTTTTGAAGTTTTATCAAATAGAGAAAATCCTAGGATTGTAACATTAACCTAGGTGTAAATTTAATGACTAAGGTAAATCTATGATTCCTTGGTAGATCAGGTTATTATGACTCTCAATACTCAAGTATTCACTCAATAACTCTCATTAAAGAGTGATTATGCACAATTTAGCTCTCTCAAGTCCAAATGGGTAGCTATAAATGCAATTGAATGTGAGTCCAAGTTATATTATCCCTATCCATAGTTCAAATCCTTTAATTAAACTAATTAATAACTCAACTACTTTAGTTTCTTGTTAGCCAAGTATTCCTATACTAAATTCCTCTTTCTGAAGTAAGAATAAAGTCAATAGGCATGAATCAATAGTTTTAACAATAAATTCTAACTTTAAATAATAAACAAGGCTATGTAACACTAACCCGATCAATATAAAACATAATCTTGAAAACCCACAAGTTTTACACACTAGGGTTGGATCAATTTCCTTTGTACAACCAAGGAAATTGGGGAAACAATAATAATCATGCAAACAGGAGTTCGGGTTTCGAAGGACCCCCAATGTACCAACAACCAAGCAACATACCTCCCTATCCTTCTCACGGTTCAAGTTCTTCAATAAATAAAATGGGTCATATGGAGAACATGTTCAATAAAATGATGGAAGAGAATGCGGATTCGGATGCCCAACTTGCCTCACTTACTACATCAATTCAGAATGTTGAAGTACAATTGGGGGAAATTTCTCGAGCTCTTAATACGCTTCCTAAGGGTGCATTATCAAGTGATACGGGGGAGAACCCAAAGAGTGGTAACAATATGGGCCATGCCATGGCGGTTATCGCAAGAAGTGTAGGAGGCGGAAATTCACCCACCTCAATGAAAAGCAACTTGTAGATGATGACCAAATGTTCCAAGAGGAGGAAGTCCCACAAAATTATTTTCAAGTACATGATGATGTTCTGCTTGATATTGATGATAGTGTGGAAGTCACCCTAGAGGAGGTGAACCCATATAGGGAACACATCATTAACATACCGTATCCGGTGGTACAAAAGGCTAGGGCGCCCTTGCCAATGTCTCCACCTACTTACTATCATAGGATTTCTAAGAAATATGGTGATAATCAATTCAAGAAGTTTATTCAAATGATGAAATGTCTCTCTATTAACGTTCCACTGGAGGAAGCTTTAAAAATAAATGCCCAATTATACCAAGTTTATGAAAGATCTTGTGACCAAGAAGAGGTCGATAAATTTTGAAACGATCAAGGTCACTCATCAAGTGAGTGTAATTGTACATTCCATGTCTCCTAAGTTGGAGGATATCGGCGCTTTCATAAATACTTGTTCTATTAGAAGCGCTGATTTTACTAAAGTTTTATGTGATCTTGGGATGAGAATCAATTTGACGCCCTATTTGGTATTCAATAATTTAGGGATTAGGAAACCAAGACCCGCATTTACAAGGTTACAAATGGTCTATTGCACAACAAAAAATACCGTTGGGTTCGATTGAGGATATATTGGTCCGAGTTTAAAAATTTATTCTTCTAGCGTACTTTGTTATTATTGATTGTGAGGTTGATTATGAAGTGCTTATCATTCTTGGAAGGCCTTTCCCTGCTATGGATAAGGTCCATTGTGATGTTGAAGCCGAAGAAATTACTTTCCAGGTTGGTTATGAACATGTGGTATTTGATGTTTGCAAGTCCATGCGTCAACCAAATACCAACGTGGTGTGCTCTTTCGTGGATTTGGTAACCAATGTCATTTTTGATGATACCAGTGCCACAATCAATGTTAGTAACATGTTAACAGCCGTTTTGATCAACTTTTTTGATGATGAGATGGATGGTTTCGTGGAACGTGTGAACTTTTGCAAGGAATGGAGTTTTACAATTATGCACCCCGAAAATTATCTTTAGATCGTGAGAATAAGAAGATTCTCCCTACAAATCCTTAAATTTAGGAGCCATCAACCTTGGAGTATAAGCCATATCCACCCCATCTTCAGTATGAATTTCTTATTCTATTTTACCGGTTATTCTTTCCTCTTGTTTGACTAACATGCAGGTAGATTCCACATTGGGTCTTACAAAGGAGGAAGAAGTCCATCAGATGGAGTTTGGCGGACATTCAGGGTATAAGCCCCGCATTTTGCCTGCATAAGATATAGTTGGAGGATGGTCTTAAACCGTCTATTGAGCATCAAATAAGGCTCAATGAGGCTATGCAGGAGGTGGTAAAAAAGGAGGTTATCAAATGATTGATTGTCGGGGTTGTCTACCCCATTTTCGATAGCTCATGGACTTCTTCGGTCCATTGTGTCCCAAATAACGGGGCATGATGCTTGTTACCTGTATACGGCTAAAATTGGAAAGCCTAATTTCACGGCCATTTTGATAAGAATGAAGGCTCGACGGCCCGAGTTTTGGTATCGAGGGGCATATCGGAGGTCCTTCACCTCGAGGCAATACATATCAAAGGTCCTCGACCTCGAGGCAGTACATATCGAAGGCCAACATGGAAAGGTGGGAAATTCCCAAGCGGCACGTGGTTAAAGCTGACAAGATACAAAAAATAGTACAAGCCCGTACCGTGGCATTAAATGGCTATACCAGTCATATCTCTTACATTAATTACGCATGTACTATGTTGGGATTCCCCCTCATATATAAAGGGGACCCTTTTCACTTTGTAACATGGATGATATTCAATACAAGAACAAGAACATCCTCTGCTCCTTAGCTAAAACATTCTCTATAATTGCCTCATTGATTTATTGCTTCTCATTTATTGTGCTCTTGAATTATTCTTCATTTATTTCTTATTATTGATCATAAATAGGCCATCCTTAAGGAATTAAATATTGTTATACTGTTATCGATAGCCCCTGGTCAAGCTTCTAAAGCTCGACCCCGAGGTCTTTCCGACCACCCTCAAGGCTGGTCTTCCCGTTACCGGGTTTGTATAATTTCGTTCCTTTCGCTTTTATTTCGTTTTTCTCACTTCATATTCAGTGTCGACTACCTAAGAAATCAATGTTAAAATAGATCACGTATTTTTAGAACCACATAATCAAATATAATTGTAATTACCATTTTCAAGTTAAACGGTTTGGCGCCAACCGTGGGGCTAAAAATAATAGTGATTTTTTTATTGCTGGTTTTCTAAAAACACAAGTTATTCTTGACACTTTTTCTTGACCAAGAATCTTCAATTTCAGGTCAGGAAATGTCTAACTCAGTAAACGCACATGAAAACAATGGTCCTAAGGACCACAGAGAAAATGGCGCAGCTACCTCAGGTGCCGGTGTGCCACCGCAAAACCCTGAAGGGGCACCAGTGCAAATTCCCGTCGATGAAGGATCATGCAATGCCTCAACATGTCGATGTGAGATTTCATACAAATGGAAGCGTCTGTGAAAGAGACCAGCGTGAAGCACAGGGAACCCCTGCTCAAAGGGAAAGGGAAGTTAGACTTCATGTTATTTTTGAAATGTTGCAGGCACAACAGGTGGCTATTGCTCAGCTACAAAGCCATCAGAGAACCCCGAGCACGGAACCACCAAAAACGGCTCCTCGAGTCGAACATGCACCAAAAATATCGAGCAATAATGGGTGAGCAGCCGACCCCGCCATTATGAAGATGCTTAAAGACCTCGCAAAATGGATTGAATCAGGCGAAAAGAAGATAGAAGCCAACGACCAAAAAGTGGAGACCTACAACTCGAGGGTCGATCAGATCCCAGGCGCACCCCCGATTCTGAAAGGTGTAGAATAAAAAGTTCGTGCAAAAACCATTCCCGTCAAGTACAGCTTCGATGTCTATCCCGAAGAAATTCAGAATGCCCGACCTCCCGAAGTGCAACGGAATTTCGGACCCCAATGAGCACATTACTGCCTACACTTGTGCTGTGAAAGGGAATGACCTGAAAGATGAAGAGATTGAATCTGTTCTATTGAAAAAATTCAGAGAAACACTATCCAAAGGGGCCATGATGTGGTATCATAACCTGCCCCCAAACTCGATAGATTCATTCTCCATGATGGCGGACTCCTTTGTGAAAGCACATGTTGGTTCCATCAAGGTCGCTATAAGAAAATCTGATGTTTTCAAAATCAAGTAAAGGGAGAACGAGATGTTAAGGGATTTCGTGTCCCGCTTTCAATTAGAACGAATGGAATTACCATCGATCTCCGACGATTGGGCGGTACAAGCCTTCACAGGGTTTGAATGAGCGAAGCTCAATAGCATCGAAACAGCTGAAGCAGAATTTGATCGAGTAGCCTACCATAGTTTGGGCAGATGTGCACAACAGGTACCGGTCGAAGATCAGGGTCGAGGACGACCAATTGGAAGCCCCCTCGGGCTCCGTGTATCCTATTAGAGTCTTAGAAACGGATTTGAGGCTTCCGGAAAGAGAGCCAAGGCTAAAAAAAGAAAGGTATCAACCGTATGTGAAGAATCGGAGAAATATCCTGAGGTGTAACGTACAACGAAATGACCAAAGGATGGACCGAGGGTAGAATACTCGGGGACTTGTGAACAAAGAAGGGTTCGAAAGGTACCCAAGGTCGGTAGAGGCACCCCGGCTATCTGAGTACAACTTAAACGTCGATTTTTCAGACATCGTATTGGCCATAAGCAAGATCAGGGGTACCAGGTGGCCGAGACCCGTGCTATCAGATCCTTCACAAAGAAACCCCAAATTGATATGCGAATATCATGATACCCGCGGTCATAGGACCGAATATTGCAAACAGCTTCAAGAAGAGGTAGCCCGATTTATCAGTAAAGGGTACCTTCGAGAATTCCTCAGCGACCGAGCTAAGAATCAATTTCAGGAAAGAGAGGCAAACAAGAAAATGAAATAGAAGAACCAAGACACGTCATCCACATGATTATTGGTGGAGTCAACGTCCCTCAGGGACCTGTTTTTAAGCAAACAAAAGTATCCATCACCACGGAAAAGCGAACTCGGAGCTACATACCTGAAGACGCCCTTTCGTTCAGCGAAGAGGACATCGAGACCTTATCTCGACCTCACAACGACGCATTGGTAATTTCTTTTCTTTTCAATAAATTTCAAATTAAACTTATGCTCGTGGATCCAGGTAGCTCAGCCAACATAATTCGGTCGAGGGTGGTAGAGAAACTCGGGTTGCTCGACCAAATCGTACCCATCTCTTGAGTCCTCAATGGATTCAACATGGCAAGCGAAACAATAAAAGGGGAAATCATTCTCCCAGTCAACGTGGCCGACACTATTCAGGATACCAAGTTTCACGTCATCGAATGTAACATGAGGTACAACGCAATGCTTGGAAGGCCATGGATTCACAATATGAGCGGTGCCATCTACCCTTCACCAAATGATGAAGTTCCCTACGAAGGATGGAGTAAAAATAGTACACGGAGAACAACACGCAGCAAACGAAATGTTCGTAGTGCACGATGTGGCACCGACACCTTCTACATCGAAGGAGCCAAAAAACAAGCAAACAACCAAGTAACAATCACAAACTACATCCTCATAGGAACAAACAAAGGACCGTGCTGCGTCCTCGGAACAGATAACCAAAGCATATCAAGGCTCGAGCGCCATCGCAACTAAGGTACAACCCTATCCCTTTTTTCTCTTCCACATTTTACGCTAACTTGCGTATAGGTGTTATTTTGAAAGGAGTCAAAGCACCCCCCCAGCTCGAAGGGCCTTAGGTTTTAAAGCATGCGTTGCACTCTTTTTCCATCACGTCGGATTTTATCCCAAAAGGGTTTTACCGGTGAGGTTTTTAACGAGGCAACATCCATATGCTACCTAAGGAAAACTCACCAAGTATTCAAGGCTTCTCTTCGATCAACCTCGAATACTGAGGGGCATCCCCCCAGGAGATCACTGCAATATGCCAAAGAGGGTCTCGACAGGAGAATGATGTATCAGACCAAACGGTCGAATGAACCATGTCTACATAGAATAATCAAACCCTCGATGGTAAAAGCATGTATACTTGTACCAAGTAATCAGAGAAGTACCTTCTATCATCGAAATATTTCACACATCAAAGAAGTTTGTTATTTTCACAAAAGACAGCCCAGGGCCAAAAACTTATCAAGCACTCAAGAACTGTCCTCGACAGTCACTCCATTGAGTCACCAAAAAATCAGAGCCGTAAGACCTCAGGGAAGGTAACTTCAATCTCATAGGCCCTCCTCAAGGAAATATCAACTCCGACTCGAGGACTGTCTCCGACTGTCGGCTCATCGAGCTATCTAGCACAAAAGCCATAAGACCTCAGGGCAGGTAACTTCGATCTCATAAGACCTCCACGAGGCAATATCAACAGCATAAGCCCTCCATGGGACAATATCAACTCTAACTCAAGGACTGACCTCCACAGTCGACTCATAACCGTAAGACCTCAGGGCCGGCAACTTTAAATTCGTAAGCCCTCTATGAGGCAACATCAAAACTGTAATACCTTAAGCAAGGTCATACCGACCTAAAGTGTAAGAGCCCAAGTCTCCAGCTACATCAAAGGTCGTACCGACCTAAAGCGTAAGAGCCCAAATCGCCAGCTAGTCGTACCGACCTAAAGCGTAAGGGCCCGAGTCGCCATCTAGTCGTATCGACCTTACGCATAAGAGCCCAAGTCGCCAGCTATAGGTCATACCAACCCAAAGCATAAACTCCATATCAAATTCAAGGCTATATATCAAACTTGTAAGACTCAAAAGGCATACCCTTGATACAGACACCATGGATATCTCACTCAGGGACTAAAAGGCTACATCCAAATGTAATGACCACCGTCATAAGGCTCCGGCCAAAATAACGTAACTCGGAGACGTCCGACTGTTGCCATAAAATCACAGGCCTCTAATTACTTCGAAAAAGTTCAAAAAGAATCGATTAAAGGTTCTACCAACCTAAAGCATAAGAGCCCAAGTCCCCAGCTAAATTAAAGGTTGTACCAACTTAAAGTGTAAGAGCCTAAGTCGCCAACTACAATAAAGGATGTGCCAACCTAAAACGTAAGAGTCCGAGTCACCCGCTACGTTAAAAATCGTATCGAACTTACACATAAGAGCCCAAGCCTCCAGCTACAGGTCATACCGACCCAAAGCGCCTCAGGGCCAATTTGAAAACCTGAGGGCCGTTGAGCTCGAGTCGAAACCTGACTCGGAGACTAAGCCCGATACAGTTAACTAAAGTGCCTCAAGGCCAAAGATCCCAAATCACCCACTACATTAAAGGTCGTATCGACCTTACACGTAAGAGCCTACGTCGCCAGCTACAGGTCATATCGACCCAAAGCATCTCAGGGCCAATTTGAAAACCTGAGGGCCGTTGAGCTCTAGTCGAAACCCGACTCGGAGACTAAGCCCGATACGGTTAACTAAAGTGCCTCAGGTCCAAAAAAGCGTAAGAGACCAAGTCACCCGCTACATTAAAAGTCGTATCGACCTTACACGTAAGAGCCCAAGCCGCCAGCTATAGGTCATACCAACCCAAAGCGCCTCAGGGACAATTTGAAAACCTGAGGGCCGTTGAGCTCGAGTCGAAACCCGACTCGGAGACTAAGCCCGATACGGTTAGCTAAAGCACCTCAGGGCCAAAAAAGCGTAAGGGCCCAAGTCGCCAGCTACACCGAAGGCCGTACTGACCTAAAACATAAGGGCCCGAGTCGACAGCTTAAAGAGCCTCAGGGCCAATTTATCACCCCAAGGGTTTCATCTCAAATTCCAATTCATCGGGCTAATTATCGGCATGCAAATTAAACCAAAGAATATTTCATATATATATATATATATATATATATATATATATGTGCATTACAAATACATATTTACAACACTCCCACAAGAGTCTTATGCAAACAAACAAAATAGAAAATCTAGTCTACCCTGGGGACCAACTCCCTCAAATGCCCCTCGGGTCAGTTCCCATGACGGCCTTCAAATACCAACACTAGCTCAAGAAGAAAGGAAAAACTTGGCGTCGATCTCGTCCGCCTCGGCTTGCTTTATCTCCTCCGAGAGGTCAAAGCCCCTAGCATGTATCTCTTCGAGGGTCTCCCTCCAAGACTTGCACCGGGCATACTCACTGCCCCTCCTCTCACTGTTGAAAGCTCCTCTCAACTCAGCCCGAGCGTCGGCAGCATCTTTCAAGTAAAAGACAACCTTCTTATCGGCCCGAGTGTCCACAACCTCGGCCTTCATATTTATAAGATCAGCCTCGAGCTTGGAAATCCTTCTCGACTAAATTGAGCTATCTTCTCGGGCATTGAAAAGTTGTATCTTGAGGGAAACAGCCTTGGCCAAAGCATTCCTTTGGGCCGCAACATGTACGCTTATCTGTACCTTCAACGCTTGTCATTCGAACCTAACTTGCCCGACCTCGCCCCAAAGGCGCTCCAACGCTTTTGTCTTTCCCTGCAACTGAAGCACCAAAGCGTTAGTTCCGAAAAGCGAGAAAGGAAGCACATACCCCTTCAGGATAAGGGTTACCTAACGCTCGAGCTTGCCTTCACAAATCTAGTTCCAATGCATCTCCACCCGAAGATGTATCAACTCTTTGGTCTTCTCATTACAAAGAAGCTTGAGAGATTTTTTCTTACCCAAAGCTTCCTGCAACCGGGTCTCACAGCGGAGCAGCTCGAACTTGAGTTTGTCAAAAACATACAAAAGAAAAACTTCAGTCCAAAGAAGGAAGATTCATAGCTAAAAAGCCAGCAAGGCTGATTAAATCTGACCCCGCAACAGAGACGCTGGGCCTCCTTAAAAGTCGAGCATGCATATACTGGTCTGGCCCCAGTTGAACTGCTCTCAAAAGGGGTATGCCCACTCGAAACCTCACTTGGTCTAGGCGGCCCCTGGTCTGGAGCATTCCTCGAAGTAGCTTCGACGGCAGAAGCAGATAATGGTGGAGGACTCTTGCTCCTTCTCTCACGGGGAACCTCTTCCTCGAAATTAGAGGTCTCCGGCCTGACAAAATCGGCAACCTCGAAAGGGCCCCAGCTCAAGCCATAGACAGTGCATCATCCTCATAAGGACAACCGGCGTCCGCAGAATGAACAAAATATATAAAACTCTCTTCTGCAGCAGCATCTCCTTTATACCTCCGAGAAGGCCCCGCCTCATCGAGGATGTCCTCATCTATAGAGGATCTTTTCGATTTTTGTCCTCCCTCGGGCCTTCCCTCTCCTCGAAGGGTCATGGCCTTAATTCGGAAAATCCACCAACACCTGCGATGTCAGAGTTAGCACGCACAAAGGGAAACATTCATCATAATGGATACCACAAGACTCATACCGTGGTGCTTTGCTTCCCATATACCCTTTGAGAGATCACGCCACTTGCGCTCGTCGTATGTTGAGGAAGCTGCCAATTTTCGAGTCTAGTCTGCAAGACGGGAAACTCCCCTGGCACCCACGAGACCGTTGAAAAAGAGAAAAAGAAACACTCTTATAAATTTATAAAAACAAAAGATACTAAGGAACGACGTGGCACTTACGTTTGATGTTCCATTTTTCAGGAAAAGGCAGGAACTCTACTGGAATGATATCAATGGACCTCACCCGAACAAATCGACTCATCCATCCTCTGTTTCGGTTCTCGTCATCCCTGGCAATGAAAGACCTGGTGGACCGGCATCGTAATAATCAGGCCTTGACACTAATGAGTCCGATATAACCTAATAAGGTGGATGAGGGTAAATTTGAGCTCAGCCTTTTCGATGAAATACCTCATCATCAGCACTATCCGCCAAAAGGATGGACGAAGTGACTCGGTACCTTTTGCAGAGTTCGAGCACAAGTCGGTCGAGGGGGCCTAATGTAAACGGGTACGTATACACGGTCAAGAATCCCTCTACGTAATTCATGACATTCTCTTCTTGAGAAGGTATCTGCAACACCACATTTCCCCCAGCCATAGTCTCTCCTCACAGCCTCGAGGTGGTTTTCTTCTATCGATCGGACGAACCTCGAGGCATTCTCTCGGTGGCCCGGGGAGTCGAAGGGATTCTCTAATGCAGATTCTTTTTTCGGAGTGAAGCATTGTGAGGTCAGCTCACATACGCCAATGGTGTACCACCCGCCAGGCTAGGGGAAGAGGAAGAATTTCCCTCTTCTTGGTGTACAGATTCGGGTGCGACGACCATAACTACTCAAAGCAAAGATAAACAAGAAGGAACATAACCAGTTTTCGCAAAGATGGGAAAGGGACGAGAAAGTTGAAGAAAAGATGAGCGTTTTGCAAAGGTGCAAGAGTTAGAATGGAGGAGAAGCAAGAATATTTATAGAGCAAAAAGTGGCCAACCAACTGTTTTGAGGGCCATTCAATTT
Source organism: Nicotiana knightiana (assembly GCA_005239525.1). Lineage (NCBI taxonomy): Eukaryota > Viridiplantae > Streptophyta > Magnoliopsida > Solanales > Solanaceae > Nicotiana > Nicotiana knightiana. The sequence goes on from ML425156.1 coordinate 54,642, forward strand.
CTAACAAATCGTCATAACATTTGGGGAAGTGTACCAGTGGGGTCACCTCGGTCACTTCACGGTTACGTCACATAAATGATACCGTCATAAGGGGTTCGAGGAATCAAAGCTCGCATGCCGACTTAGCCTCGAGAAGGTGTCCGATCTCGAGGGGATCTACTATTGCAAGTGCGAGTTCCGAGGATTCTAAGAATCGAAGCATAAAAGTCATATTGTTGTAACTAAGTCTGCACAAAATGTGACAAAGCATATTCTATTTCGAAAAATATATTTACGAAAGTGTTCTTTACAAAAAATTCGCCCAAAGGGTCCACATATGGAAAAAGGAAAAAACAAAAAACAAAAGAAGTGGAAAATCTACTCTTCGCCCTCGTTGATGCCCGAGCCTCTTTCGGAGCCCCCATCCGATGTGCTCGGCATTGCCAATTCCTCCTTCAGGGCCCTGGACACTTCGAACTCGGTAGAGAGATCGACACCCTTGGCGCCCACTTTCTCGAAGGTTTGCCTCCTTGCTTGTGCACGGGCATGAGAACTGCCCGAGCCAGCTTCTACTCAGCCTTCTCGGATATCTCCCTTTCTCAGTCGTTCGCAGCAGCGACATCTCTCTTGTACGAGGATACATATTCACCGGCCTCAACCTTGGCAGCATATAGTGCATCAGCCTTCTCCTAAGCACCTCGAAGAAGGTCTTGGGCCGAGGATAGCCTCCCCCAAAGTACCTCCCTCTCCGACGCTGCGACATCATCCAGTTGAGCCAGCACCATGACTTCGATGTCCTTGACCTCAACCTCCTCTCGAATTCGCTCCACCAGGGCGTCCTTAAAGATAAGAATGTGGATACCGACATACATGCTCGGAAAATTCAGCCCTCTCCCGAGGCTCTCTCCGAGATTGCCCAAAGGTTGGTCAATTCCTTCTCCTTTCGAGCGCACAAAGCCTCCAACACGACTGAATCCGCCATAAGCTTCTCAATATCCTCTCCACGATGAGTCAACTCATCTTGCATCTTGGAGAAGGCTTGGTGATATAGCTTTTTGACCTGCAAACAGAGAAAGGAAATCAGAAACAAGGATAGAAAATCAGAGAATGGCATACTATTTCTCAAATGTCACCTGCTTTTGGAGCCTCTCGGCTTCCTCGAAAGAAACTGGGGCATCAACATCGGTTTCCTCATCTTACCCTCGAAGTAATCTATAAATACGTAATCTTCTCCACGAGAGGTATCTAGACCAGGAGCGCCCCTGAATTGAGCATCCTGTATCTTCTATGGAGAAAATGACAGGCCAAATGAAGCTCACCAGCAATATCAGCCTCCATTGAGGCTTCTTCCCGACCTCGGAAAGCTCCAGTAGCAGGCCCTCCAAGCTCCTCAATACTGACTGTTCCATGTTTGATGAGCGTCTCGGGGACTGCGACCAAACCCTCCTCGAGGGTCTCCTATTTGAACGGCGGGTACGCATCGGTCGCCTCTAACTCAGCAGACGACCGCTCAACAACCCTCGAAGCCTCATTACCTCATTTTTCCCTTTGTACCAAAAGGAATGCATCATCACTCTCCTCCTCGGCCCACAGGATATCAACGGCCGTCAAAGACAAGACCGTGGCATAGGTCCCGGGCTTCCAAGCCTTCGGCCTTTTTGATTTTGGGGACCTCGCCGAGGCCTCTTTCTTCCTTTTCTTATCTTTGATAGCCTTCGGGGCCTCTTCCTCACCAGGTGGGGGCAGCCTCATCAACACGCCTTCACCAAGGCCTGCAAAAATATATTATGTCAAGAAATATCATCATCAATAGTTCTTATGAAGAATGTAAAAGCAATAGCAGCAAGAGCGTACCATGGTTCTTGGCCTGCCATTGTGTTTTGGCCAGCTCATGCCATACACATTTGTTGTATGGGAAAGCATATTCTAAACGTTTGTTCCACCCCGGAAGGTCCTGAACTCCACCGGGAAACAAAACAGTGGCTGCACAATTAAAAGAAAATCAGTCGAAAGAAAAAGAGACAGCGAAAGCATGCTCAATTCAGGGGTACTTGCGGTTCATATTCCACTCCTCCGGGAATGGCATTCTGTCAACAAGGATGATGTATGAGGTTTTGATTCTGATGAATCGGCTCATCCATCCCTGATCTCTATCCTCGTCGATGCAGGTGGGGAACGCCTTGGTGGATCGACGGTGTAATTTAATAAGGACCCCATGGAAGAGTCTAGGTCTATATAATCTGATCAAATGGTTGAGGGTGAAGGTCATTCCCTTGACCATGTTGGTAATATGACGAAACATATATACATCCTCCAAAAATAAGGATAGATCTGACCGAGTGTCACTCGGTATTGGTGGTTCAAATCAAGAATCACAAGGTCAACCGGTGGAGAAGAAGAACCGACAGGGCCTAAGGTGAAGGGGTATGTGTATATGCTGAAAAAACCAGCCTTGTGAGTGACTATGCTTTCGTCAGCCGTAGGGATCTCTACTCGGGCTGCCTCCACCCCAGTGGCAATCAAGTTTGACCCTCTCTACATTCGATATTACACTTAGCTATCGGCTCATGGGCTCGCATCAACCCGATATAGAAGGGGGTTTTTCTATTGTAAAATCAGAAATGGTGTCGAAAGGGCCAGGGATGCATTGCTTAATGGTAGGAGGGTTTTTTACTTTCCCTTAGACGGGCGTGATGTAGAAGCAGCCCCCTCCTTTTGTGGAACCGATTTGGAGGTTTTTGCCATGATAGCTATCGAGTTTTGAAGTGAGAAGACGAGAAAAACGTGCACATATAGAAGATATGAAGGGAAAGCACTTAGCGGAAATTTGAAGGTTTGGAGAAGATGAAGAAGATGCAAAACTATGAAAAGGCAAGTAATTACGGTATTTATGGAGGCCCTTTGGGCATTCTTGAAGAGGGAAAGTCGAACCTGTGACGGTTCATGGGCTTCTCGAGAATTGTGTTGACAGCGACCTCTGCGCAGCTTTTCGTGTCACATCATTTAATGCTTTGAAGGTACTGGCATCATAGTAGGAGTGTCGAAGAGGCAAAAGGTCAAAACCATTTCTTATCTCTTCATTCTAAGAAATGCGGGGACTATTTGTATACGGCTAAAATCGAAGAGCCCGGTTTCACGGCCATTTCGATAAGAATGAATGCTCGACGGCCCGAGTTTTGGTATCGAGGGTTATATTGGAGGTCCTCGATCTTGAGGCAATACTATCGAAGGTCATCGACCTCGAGGAAGTACATATCAAAGGCCAACATGGAAAGGCGGAAAATTCCCAAGGGGCACGTGGTCAAAGCTGACAAGATACACAAAATAGTACAAGCCCGTACCGTGGCATTAGATGGTTGTACCGATCATATTCTTTACATTAATTACGCATGTACTATGTTGGGATTCATGAGGGGACCCTTGTCACTTTGTAACATGGATGATATTCAAAACAATAACAAGAACATCCTCTGCTCCTAAGCTAAATCATTCTTTATAATTGCTTCATTGATTTATTGTTTCTCATTTATTGTGTTCTTGAATTATTCTTTATTTATTACTTATTATTGATCATAAATAAGCCATCCTTAAGTCATTAAATATTGTTATACTGTTATCGATAGCCCCTGGTCAACCTTCTAAAGCTCGACCCCCAGGTCTTTCCAACCACCCTCGAGGCTGGTCTCCCCGTTAGCCGGTTTGAATAATTTCGTTCCTTTCGCTCTTATTTCATTTTTCTCACTTCATATTCAGCGTCTACTGCCTAAGGAATCAGTGTTAAAATAGATCACGTATTTTTAGAACCACATAATCAAATATAATTATAATTACCATTTTCAAAGTAAACATTACCAGTGATAAGAATCAGTTAATACCTATAAGAACGGTCATCGGTTGGAGAGTGTGTATATATTATCATAAGCTCAACAAATTCATAACAAAGAACCATTTTCCTCTCTCTTTCAGGGATCAAATGCTTGATAGGTTGTCGACCGTGCTTTCTATTGCTTTCTTGATGCTTCCTCGGGAAACAACCAAATTCATACACACTTGTACTTTCTATTGCTTTCTTGCCCGTCCGTGCTTTGTATTTCACCGGAAGACCAAGAAAAAACCACCTTAACGTGTTCATATGGTACTTTTTCTTTCAAATGGATGCCTTTTAGATTGTGCAATGCACCGTCTACTTTTTAACGGTGTATGATTGCTATCGTTACGGACATGATGGAAGACTACCTTGAGGTCTTTATGGATGAATTTTCAGTGGTTGGGGATTCATTTGATGATTGTCTTGCTAATTTAGACAAGTTTTTGGCTAGATGTGAACAAACAAATTTGGTGCTCAATTCGGAGAAATATCATTTCATGGTTGAGGAAGGCATTGTCCTTGGCCATAGTTCAATGAATGGTATTGGAGTGGATAAGGCGAATATTGGAGTTATTTCTAATATTCCACCCTACCTTGGTAAAGGGTGTTCTTGAATGAAGACACCCGATTGGCCCGAATTTCCCAAATGCCCCCCACCGGCCCTTCTCCTTTACATGTCTGGATTGAGGAGTTTCTTGGGCCATGCGGGATTCTACCGAAGATTTATCAAAGACTATTCAAAATTGGTGAACCCTTTGTGCAAATTCCCCGAGAAGGATTCCAAATTCCATTTCAATGATGATTGTATGAGATATTTTGAAATATTGAAGTTCAAGTTGACAACTACTCCTATCATTACATCCCCAAATTGGAGTTTACCGTTAGAGACCATGTGTGATGCAATTGATGTAGCGGTTGGGGCTATTTTGAGGCAACGCATGAACAAAGTTTTCCACCCGATCTACTATGAACGTAGGACCATGAATAGTGCCCACGTCAACTATATCGTTTCTGAGAAAGAGTTCCTTGTCATTATGTTTGCTATTGAGAAGTTCCGCCCATACTTGATGGGTGCCAAAGTTATTGTGCACACTAATTGTGTGGCCCTTCTCTATCTTATGATCAAATAGGAATCTAAATCTCGTTTAGTGATATGGGTGCTTTTGTTGCAAGAGCTTGATATTGACATCCAAGACAAGAAGGGATTTGAAAATCAAGTGGCGGACCACTTTTCTCGTTTGGAGGAGTGGAGTCCACATGATGGTCTTGATATCAATGACTCTTTTCCTGATGAAAAATTCTTGGAACTTTCAATGAAAGAGGTACCATGTTCACGGAATTGGAAAATTTCCTTGTGAGTGGGACCATTCCGGAAGAGTTCACTTCAAACCAAAGGAAAAAGATCAAGAGGGATTGTATAGACTACTATTGGGATGAACCATACCTTTTTCGGAAGATGTGTGCCGGATGAGGAATAAAGTGATATTTTTCGGGCTTGCCATTCTTCACCTTATGGAGGTCATCATGGTAGATCAAGAACGGAGGCTAAAGTGCTAAGTTGTTATTTCTATTGGCCTACTCTCTACTGAGATGCAACTAATTTGGTAAGAAGATTTGATAAATGTCAATGGGCGGTGGAATTTCAAAAAAAGATGAGATGCCCCTTATAACCATCTTGGAGATTGTTATCGTTAATATATGAGGTATTGAATTCATGGGGCCTTTTGTGAGTTCTTGTGGTGACACATATATTTTGGTCGTGGTGGATTAGGTTTCTAGATGGGTTGAAGCCATTACTTTCCCCAATAATGAGTCTAGAAGTCATGACAGGAACAAATTGCACAAACTTTTTCAATCTCTTCACAATGATCCAAATAACATCAAACTTCCTCAAGGTCCATGGTACCCTAACTATGAAGTCAATAATAATGCGCTCCCACTTTCACTTTGGTATATTTATCTTATGAAGCAAACCATCTGATCTTTGATGCTCATATTTGATTTGTTAACAATTCAAACACCACGAGACATGACCAATAATGTAATTCTTCATCCTCTGCCACCAGTAACACTACTTTAAGTCTTGATACATCTTCATAGCACCCGGATGAATAGAATACTTAAAACTATGAGCCTCATCAAGGATCAACTCCTTCAAACCATCCACATTAGGAACACAAATCCTACTATGAAGTCGCAATACACCATCATCACCAATGACCACCTCCTTATCACCACCTCACAACACCGTGTTTTTATGGACAAGTAAATGGGGACCATCATACCAATGAACCTTAATGCGCTCAAGCAAGGACAACTGTGTAACAATGTAAGCAAGAACTCTGTTAGGATGGAAAATATCCAGTATCATAAATCTATTAGCCAAGACCTGAACATCTATAGCCAAAGGCCTCTCATCGGCTGGAATAAATGTCAAACTACCCATACTCTCTGCCTTTCTATTCAAGGCATCCGCTATCATATTTGCCTTAGCCGGATGATACAAGATAGTGATATCATAACCCTTAAGCACCACCACTGCCTCAAGTTCAAATCCTTTTTTTTGGACAAATGCTCAAGTCTTCTATGATCAGTATTAACCTCACATAACACACCATACAAGTAATGCCTCCATAATCTTGAGTGCATACACAATAACTGCTAACTCAAAATCATGAAGCGAATAATTCTTCTCATGAGGCTTCAACTGGCGTGAAGCATAAACAATCACTCTATAATCCTGCATCAATACTACACAAAGATCAATGCATGAAGCATCACAATACACTAGATAAGACCCTGAAACTATGAGCAACACCAACACTAGGGTTGTAGTCAAAGAAGATTTGAGCTTCTGAAAGCTCTCCTTACATATTAGACCATCTAGAAGGAACACCTTTCTGTATCACGTTGGTCAATGAGACTATAATAGATGAAAACCCCTCTATAAAGTGAGGATAGTATCCAACCAAGCCCAAATAATTCCTAATATTCGTAGTTGTAGAAGGTCTAGGCCAATCCTGAACTACCTCGATATTCTTCGGATCAACCTTTATACCGTTGTTAAACACCATGTGGCCCAAGAATGCTATCGAACCTAACCAATACACTCACTTGGAAAAATTAACATACAACTTCTTTTCCCTCAAAACTTGAAGCACAACCCTCGAATGTTGCTCATGTTCCTCGATGCTACGGGAATATACAAACATATCATCAATGAACATAATGAAAAATGAATCTAAATAGTGATGGATCATATTGTTCATCAAATGCATGAAGCAACTGGAGCATTAGTCAAACAAAATGGCATCACCATGAACTCATAATGCCCATAATGAGTCATAAAAGTTGTCTTAGGGATGTCGGAAGCCCTAATTTTTAATTGATGGTAGCCCCATCTCAAATAAATCTTCAAAAACACTCTAGCACCCTAAAGCTGATTTATCAAATCATCAGTATAAGGCAATGGATACTTGTTCTTTATAGTGACCTTGTTTAATTGCTTGCGATTAATGAACATCCTCATAGATCATCCTTCTTCTTTACAAACAACATCAGTGCACCCCAAGGAGATAAACAAGGCCTGATAAATCCCTTATCCAACAAAATCAATATCCCTATCAGGCGACATACTTGGCAGGTCTACAAAAACACATCTAGAAACTTTCTCACTAGTTAAACTAAATCATTAATAGGAGTCTCAATACTAGTATCTCTAATAAAGGGCAGATACGCCAAATAAACCCTCTCAGCCATCCATTGAGCCTTGGGAAATGATACCACCCTACTAGGGATATGACCTAAAGAAACACTATATTCTGATATTGGTAATCCCGGCATAGCCAACATTACAATCTTAGCGTGACAATCAAGAATAGCATGGTACAGAGATAACATCACAGTCTTAGCGTGACACTTACTATCAGTCCAAAATATAAATGAAAGAATAATTAGAACATAGAATAAATCTTGTTATCATCAATCAAGTCCAATAGTGGACGCACAAAACTCAAGAATTTAGATGTACTTTTCAGACAAAAATATAGAATAAAATATCAGTTATCTCAATTATATCACATGAATCAGTCAATATTTATATATGTAAGAGCCATTGCATGAGTCTATGCTGCAAATTCATGCTCATAATCCAATATCAATACCTCACTGCACAAATCCATATACCTCACATTGGCCAAGTGTCCAAACTAGCAGTAATATGGGTGTCTCCGCTTATAGGCCCCAAAGTAATACAGGTAATTACTTGACATCGGAGGGACAAATCCATATTCAATCGTTGTTGCAGCGTGCAACCCGATCAACTAATAATACTATTGCGGCGTGCAAACCGAACCGATCATATAAGCGTTGCAGTAGTACCCCGCTCAACTCACTATACTGTTACGACGTACAATCCAACTCAAATAAATTTTCATCAATAATCAATATCCGCTCGCAATATCTTTAGTGCTATTCTCATCTTTTCTCATCATTCAACTTTCTAGCTCAAGAATATGCATATGAAATAATATAATAAAGATGCACCAGGATACAATGATAAAAATACTGATGAATATTTACATCAATAAAATATGGCTATGGCTAATAATATATTTTAAACTTTCATAACATTTCAATATGCTTATTTAACATTCTTAAGTTTGATCATAACATCAAAAATAACAAAGTAAGCCAATAGCCAACAAATCATAAATCAAGTAAGGCAATCATATGACCATCGCTAAATTAGAAGTGACTTAGGCTAAATTAGAAAGACCAACATGGTAAAAGAAGTCCATCATGTCCAAATCAACAAGTCATAACCATATAATTGCTTCTGATCATGGTTAAGATTCATCATGTAAGCATAGAATCAAGAAACATGAATAAACAATTCATAAAGTCCAAATAAGGTATATCATAATCCAGCTCTATCCAACTAAGGTCATAAATTAGTTATGCATATGCGCTCGTCACTTCACATATACATAACACCTAAATCAAGCACTAAATAGCAAATAGATCACCCATTGGGAGAATTGTCTCTTACAGAGATAGACAAGAGACTTACTTCCACCTGGTAAGCTTCAATCAACAACAAACGCCTGTCCTTTTAGGTTCACTTCTAAACAACTCGAATCTAGTCAAATATTACTAAAATTAGTTAAATATTACTATAGAAATTAATCCAAAACAATAAAGCTTCAATCTTAAACAAATTCTCGAAAAGTCAACAAAAGTCAACCCGGGCCAACATGGTTAAAACCCGAGTCTTGGTATAAATCCCGACTACCCATAGATTCACGAGTCCAAATATGTTATTATGTTTCAAATCCGAGTCCAAATGGACCCTCAAATTCTTGTAATACACTCTCTTAAAGTCATACAAAAAATTTCAATTTGTAATCTTTAAATCATTAGTTTAGGGGTTGATAATCCATGAGAAATCGAGATATGTAATCAAATCTAAGTTGAAATTACTTATCCTCAAAGTAGTAAATCTCCTAAAAATCGCCTTTTCTCAAGCTACAAATATAAAAAATAGTGAAAAATGATCCAAACTCGTAATATAAAGCGTCTGCCACGTCTGTCGCATCTGCACTCGCCCTACTTTTGCGACCCAAGCCTCACATATGAGAGCTCTCAATTCTAGCACCAACATGGCTTTTCTTGTGCGGACGCAAATGCGACCAAACACCCGCTTTTGCAATGTCGTAGGTGTGCCTAACCTTCTGCATCTGCGAGCTCCCTATGCCTGACAAATATGTGCAGTTGTGCATGATGCACTACAAGTGCGACCTTCGCATCTGCGCACCTTCCATTGCAGGAGCGATGCCTCAGACACCAGCGAAATTCGCAACCACTTCAATGTGGTTCAAAATGATCCTAAGCCACCCCGAAACTCCCATGAGCCTTCGGGCTCCCGTCCAATCATACCAACAAGTCAGAATAACTTATATAAACCTATCCCAAGACTTAAAACATCACAAATAAGATCAAAACCAAGAATTAAAGATCAAAATTCATTGCTTAACTTCCAAACTTTCTAACTTCTCCGGTAGCCTTGGCAGTAGTTTGTGCTGGAGCCTATCCTCGTGACCTAACAACCACCACCTATTAGAGAAAAGGAGAAGGATTAGTTTTTGAACCATTGCTGTGGTAAAATAAGAATGTGAAATAAGACTCTAAAATGTAGGTGTAGCCTCTTGTTCATAGATTTGAAGCTCTATATATCCATAAATAAGACTTTACTAGACACTGCTTCATGGCTCCAGAGACTATGAAACTTTGCTCTAATACCAAGTTTGTCACAATCTATATTTTGCATCTAAACCACGATATGTGTCACGACCCAAATCTGTTAAGCTGCAACAGGGCACCCAAGTAGCCACTACCTTTTAGACTACGCTAAAACATGCGGAAAACATAGAAATAGAAGAGAAACAAGTACTAAAAGCTAACTCATAATAAAAATAATGCAAAAGCGTAGAGCAATTGTCATATACATCCCATGAAATCCAAAAGAAGATGAAGTCATGGAAATACTAAATATGAGTACAACTGATATGAGACACAATTCGAAATAATGGAAAATGCAAAAGATTGATAATAGAAAAAGCTATCTTCACGAACTAGTGGTGGATCACCTCAACAATATAAGATTGGCAAAAGATGGACTAACTGCTTAGCATCTAGATCTCTCAAAAGCACTTGCGCACATGTAGTAAATGTGAGTCTAAAAAGACCCAGCGAGATAAGCGACTTGGTCTCCTAGCACTACTAAAAATCCTGCAAAAAACTATCAATAATTTGCGACAAAAATTGGTCTATAAAAAAAGGCGACTAAAGTTGGTCACTAAATTGGATAAAATAATTAAAAATAATTGTAAATAAATTAGCGACCAAAGCTGGTCGCTATTGTAGATAATGTGGTCAAAATGTTGACCGGACTAGTCAGACTTGCTTGTTCAAAGAAATATTAAAATTAACGACCAACTTTGATCGCCAAAGTGGGACCCAGTTGTAAATTTTTTAATAATTATATTATTTATTTAAAAAATTATAAAATTTAAATAAATAAAATTTCATATTAGCGACCAAAGTTGGTCGCTTATGGAAGTGGAAGAAAATAGAGACCAACTTTGGTCGCTAATCTGGGACCCAGATATAAAATTTTATTAATTATATTATTATTTAAAAAAAGTTATAAAATATAAATAAATAAAATTTAAAATTAGCGACCAAAGTTGGTCGCTTAATAAATGGGAAGCAGATAGAGACCAATTTTGGTCGCTAATCTCGGATCCAATTCTAACGTTTAACAATTATGTTATTATTTTAAATATTTTAAAATATAAAATAAATCTGATTTATATTTAACGACCAATTTTGGTCGCTAATTTTGATTTCTGTATAAAAAGCGACCAAAGTTGGTATCTTTTTAGGTCAACATTGATCAAATTAAATATCATACTATCTAAATAATATAAATGTAATCCGTTAACAATTTTGTAATACACGAGATGAATACACTAAAATATACTCTAACATGCTATATATGTAGTTAAAATTGTACAACGAAGCGTGTTATATATATATATATATATACACACACACACACACACACATACACACACACATATACTTCGCTGTAATATTATAACATATATATAATTCAACGATGCATCTGAGTAGGTTATACAGTATCATATACTATAACCCGACCCTGTGTTACTAGCACTTCATGTTTATATATATACACACACACACACACAGACACTTCACTGTTATACTATAACGTATATATAATTCAACGATGCATCTGAGTAGGTTATACAGTATCATATACTATAACCCGACCCTGTGTTACTAGCACTTCATGTATATAATATTATATCGAATGTAGCTTATATATATATACATTATCATATACTATAACCCGACCCTCTAGTATATATACATACACATACACACACACTTCACTGTAATACTATAACGTATATATAATTCAACGATGCATCTGAGT
>ML425156.1:69053-102426 GCA_005239525.1 Nicotiana knightiana
ATAGGGTTTATGATTTGTTCTTGTGAATCGAACTTTTAGGGTATGAAATTTTACATTATAAATTGAAATTTTAGGATATGACTTGAACCTTTAGGATATGAATTGAAATTTTGGTTTATGTATTGGAATTTTAGTTTATAAATTGAAATTTTAGGATATGAGTTGAACTTTTGTGGATATGAGTTGAACCTTTAGGATATGAATTGAAATTTTGGTTTATGAATTGGAATTTTAGTTTATAAACTGAAATTTTAGGATATGAGTTGAACTTTTGTGGATATGAGTTGAAACTTTAGGATATGAATTGAAATTTTGGTTTATGTATTGGAATTTTAGTTTATAAATTGAAATTTTAGGATATGAGTTGAACTTTTGTGGATATGAGTTGAACCTTTAGGATATGAATTGAAATTTTGGTTTATGTATTGGACTTGAGTTTATAAATTAAAATTTTAGGATATGAGTTGAACCTTTAGGATATGAATTAAAATTTTTGTTTATGTATTGGTATTTTAGTTTATAAATTGAAATTTTAGGATATTAGTTGAACTTTTGTGGATATGAATTGAAATTTTAGTGTGTGTATTGGAATTTTAGTTTATAAATTGAAATTTTAGGATATGAGTTGAACTTTTGTGGATATGAGTTGAACCTTTAGGATATGAATTGAAATTTTTTGGAATTTTAGTTTATAAATTAAAATTTTAGGGTATGAGTTGAACTTTTGTGGATATGAGTTGAACCTTTAGGATATGAATTGAAATTTTTTGGAATTTTAGTTTATAAATTAAAATTTTAGGGTATGAGTTGAACTTTTGTGGATATGAGTTGAACCTTTAGGATATGAATTGAAGTTTTGGTTTATGTATTGGAATTTTAAATTGCGGGAGGATTTTGTAGAAGGGGTTGATGACTTTATTAGACATGCAATGGAACTTCCACCAACAATAACTAAGACACGGTACCCGGCAGAATGTGCCTTTAATTGTTCTTCTCATTAGCGACAATGATGATGAGAAGGCAATGACATGTGTTTCATTAGTGATGGTGTAGGTAGGAAAAGAAGTTTAATTGAGAGTTACAAGGTTGATGGTGATGGAATGTGTTCCGTTGGTCATGGAAGTTCCCATAAAACGGGGATCAGAAGACTCTATGATGACAAAGACGAAAGGAAGTTTTATTCTCAACTTTCTTCCAAGTCTGATCCGTAAAAGCTTAATGGAATTGGTGATATTTATTCGGATTCAGACAATGATTTGAGTGACTAAGGTATGGAAATGCTAATAAAAAGAATTAAAGGTAAAACATTTTTCTTGGAAGAGTAGGATGCTTCATGTCATGCAGAGATCAGCACCCTTCTCTACCAAGAAAAAAGTACTCACTATTCTCAAGGCATAATACAGTTACGAAACATCGCTTTCAATTCAACTCATAGCACAAGGATTCCTACTATATAAAATAAAAACTAACTACACCCGGTTAAAAAAAACTCTTGAAAAAGAACCATGGCACAAAGAAAAACAAATGGGGATTAATACACTAACTAGAAAAGAAAATCTTTTTGTCTTTTTCTTTCGACTTTAATCCCGTAAGAAACCTGTCGAATGATATCCATCGTCGGAAAAAATCAAAATTTTAAAATTTTATTATTTTTTTCAATATTTTCTATCTCTAACTACTCAAACAACAAAAACTAACACATATACATACAACATACAAATATCCTTCTAACCCACACTTTAAGTTGTGGCATATCCCCATGACACAGAATTAAAAAGCATAAGGTAAAGGAAACATCCCTAAATAACTAGTCGGTGTATGAGTCAAAGTTGGGCTCCATTCCATGCATATGAACCAATGCGCACATCCATGCAGACAGTCTACCATCAATTAGTCTAGAAAAATTATTTCTATGATTTTCCAACTTCTCAATGTCAAAATCAACTCTTAGTCAATTCCAAGATGGCCTTCAGGTCAATGGGTCAAAATCTGAAATTAATTCTATTATTAAGTGAACTATAATCTAAGGAATCCAAATATTTACTTAATCTCAAAACAAGTCTCTTTGAACACTCAAATCCTTAATTAGGTGATTCTAGGGTTAGGTTCAAGTCTCACCAAATTACTTATTCAAACTCATGTTCAAATGATAGATCTTTTCTTAGACTCATGTTATAAATATAATTCCAAATTAGAATGACTTACCCCAACATAGAAGATGAAGATCTATTCCTAAATTCCTCAACACCAAGTTCCTATGTCTAAAATAATGGTGGAAAATAGACCAACATTACGAAGTAGAGCTATTTATACTTAAGCTGAAAAACTAGGTTGGGAAGGTTAGCATGTAACATTACAAACTTCGCCAAATGACAATCATCATAACATGCATGGTGTACCTTATACCACATATAGGGTTGGTGTGGCGCACCCAGCATTCACACTAGAAAAAACTTCTATATGGTTCCAACTTATCTTTGAATGCGTTAAATGTAACTTGTAGAGATTACTGGTTTGGTTTCGGGAAGGTTTTAGAGTGAATTAGAACACTTAGTTCCATGGTTGGAAGCTTAAATTATAAACGTTTATCAAGGTTTGACTGTTGCGTTAACGACCTTAGATTCATATTTTGGTTCTAATTGGTTTATATGGTGAGTTTAGACTTAGGCGTATGCCGAATTTGGATTTGGAGGTTTCTAAGATGATTTGGCTCTTTTTGCCGAAAATTGGCAATTTGAAGGATTAGAAATTTTATATGTTTGACTATGATTTGACTTTGTGGCTATCAGGTTCGGATTTTATTTCTGGGACTTCCAATAGGCCCATTTGTCATTTAGAACTTGTGTTCAAAGTTTGGTCTCATTCCTAGATGGTTTGTTAGGAATTAGACACTTGGTTATGAATATTAAAGTCCTTGAGTTTCAAATCTTGCATGATGTGTTTTGATATTTGATTCGTGGTTTTGTATGTTATTTTGATGTTTTGAGCTTGCAAGCGAGTTCATATGAGGTTAATGTACTTATGAAAATGTTTTGTGTGGGGCCCAAGGGGCTCGGGTGAGTTTCAAATAGGTTGAGAATGATATTGGGAGCTTTAGAATTTTTCTGGTGCTGCAGACCTTGCAATTGTGAGGGTCAGCTTTCATTTGTGAAGGGCTGCATTTGTGGAGGCCTTCTCGCATTTAAGATTGTAGGTTTCCTAGGAGAAACCTCACATTTGCGAGGAACATGTCGCATTTGCGAAATTAGTTGTCAACAAGAGGGGAATCACATTTGCAAAGGTTGGGGTCGCAATTGCGACATATGCTAGGGAAGACTGGGTTTGCATTTGTGGGTCCATGTTCGCATTTGCAGAGGTCATATTTTCAAACTTCTGATCGCAAATGCAACATATGTTGCTGGTTATTAGATTGACATTTTGGGACTTAGACCCATTTTATCATATTTTGAGCCCACGACTTAGTTAGAGGAGATTTTTGACGAGAATTTTCATACAAAGCTATTGGGTAAGTGATTTTCACTTGATTTTGATATTATATCTCGATTTCTCATGGATTTTTACACTTAAATCATGGGATTTAGAAGGGGATTTATTTACTACATTTTGAAAAATGAAAATTTGAGGATTTAAGAGTCAATTTGAACTTGATTTTAAAAACTAATCACATAGTTGGACTCGTGGAGTTATGGGTAGTCAAGATCTATCCCTTGGCTTGGTTTTTAATCGTGTGGGTCCGGTTGAATTTTCGGTAATTTGGATAAAGAATGAGACTTTATTATTTGGAATTGATTCCTTTAGCATGGCTTGACGTTATTAAGTCGTGTTTTGCAATATTTGAGTCGAGCGGAGGTGATTTCTAAAGGAAAGATATTTTTGCAGTATTTAGTTGACTCGTTTAAGGTAAGTATCTTGCCTAACCTTATTTGGGGGCAATACCCCTTAGGATTTGATCTTATTTTCTTATATGTTCTATGTGAGAAGCGACATATACACGAGGTGATGAGCGTGTACACTGGTGCTATGCGTGGCTTATGGCCAGATTAGGACTCTAGGCTGTTAATATGCGTTACTTTGATGATTTGGTTTATATGAAACATGCTTAATCAATTTGTGACTACATGAACATGATATCTACAATTGGTTTAACCGTAGGAAAGCTTTATATTTTGAATGCCCATCTGCATTTTTTGTTTTTATCATGTCTTTGTGCACCTTTTTGTTAAATTAAGAGCTTGTATCTTTGATCAAATTTGGCATATTGCGTTGTGATGGTTATGGCACATGTGGAAATTTTGGGTGGATTGTTGGGTGTTGGCACGAGGACTTTGTTGTGTGATTGTAATTATTTTTATGCACATGGGGAGAATTGGGGTTGGCATTTTCTCGGGTTCCCGTGTGGTGATTTAAGGGTGGCGATATGCTCATGTGGTAAAATAAGGATAACATTTACTGTTGTTACACATGCGGAAAAATAAGTGTGGCATTATTTATGATGTTATGTGATGGTTTGAGAGTGGTTCTCTTGAAATGTTCATGTGACCAAACGGAGATGATATTTTGATCATATGCATGTCTTATTTAAGCTTTGTCTTGTATTTTTTATGAATTGCTAGTTGAATTTGACATGCTATTATGTGCCTCCACTTATTTTGATGATTTTCTATCAAAGATGGATTCTTCTACGTTTAGTTGTTATCACATGCTCTAACGATATTGATGATATTATTTTGCGTTACATATTTTGTTGTAAGTTATTTATATATTGCACGTGTTTCTTTTACTAGTGAGTATCATATGACTCTAACCTCGTCACTTCTTCACCGAGGTTAGTCTCGATGTTTACTAGGTACCTAATATGGTGTACTCATTCTACACTTCTTGATATTTTTGTGTAAATTCAGGTATTGGGGCAGTGGACCTAGAGAGTGAGTGCATACATTGGTCACGAGGATCAAGGTAGAGAAACATGACTGTCGCAGTCCCTTGGAGTCCCATCCTTACGTTGATACTATTATTTTTATATCCAAACATCATTGTATTTGAGACATCCTTAAGTATTCAACTAGAGTTCATGAATCTATACTATCTAGTTATGGGAAGTTGTATTGAGTATTGCCATATCGGCTTGTGTAATTCTATTTTTGTTTTTATATTAGATTCTGACTTGTTATATTATGTATTGTTTATTTAATGTTGTTAAGTAATTAACTTACCTAGTCTCGGAAATTATGTGCCCTCACGAACCCCTGTTTGGGATTTGGGTCATGACAATTTGGTATCAGAGCCCTAGGCTCATAGGTTCTACGAGTCATGAGCAAGTCTAGTAGAGTCTTACGGATATGTACGGTGACATCTGTAATTATCTTCGAGAGGCTACATGGCTGTTAGGAAAATTCACTATCTTTCATTCTTTATCGTAAGGATTTGTTTATCCCAAGTTTGATCCTTACGCTTTTATTCTCTCATAGATGTTGAGAAAATATTCTACGAGATTGGCTTAATAGGCACGAGCACCCGCTGGTAGAGCTGCCAGAGGTCGGTGCTGTGGTATAGGCCAAGGCGGGGCACGCACCGTGGCTAAAGCCTCTGCCAGAGCAGCAGTTGTGGAGTCACTGGTATCTCTAGTTAGGAAACATGAGATTGATAATGTTGAGCAAGTAGGGTTGCTCGGACACTTGAGGGGCCTATTTCTACATTGAAGCTCCAGAAGACCTTAACATACTTCATGAATATGTTTGGGAGTTTATCTAAGACAAAATTGATTCCAGTCGGACGATCTACTTCACAGGATGGCAGATGAGCCCATACTTCTATCGCCCGTGCACCAGAGCAACCGACTCATGCTTATCAGACACTGGGTGTTATGCTAGTATAATGAGTAGTTACAGTTCAACTTGAGGTAAGGTCAGTCGTGTTAGTTGAGGGGCAAAAAAGGTTGGAGAAGTTTCGGCAACTTCATCCTCCCGGTTCAGTGGAGGGGCTTCCAAGGATGCACATGATTTCTTGGATCAGTGTCATCGTATTCTGCATACTCTGGGTTTGGTGGAGTCTAACAGAGTTAACTTTACTGCTTTTCAATTGATGGGGATGGCATATAGATGGTGGAAGATGTATGAGGTAAGTAGGCCAGCTGGCGCATCACCACCTACCCGGTCCTAGTTTTTAGATCTTTTCTTCAGGGAGTGTATTCCACATACCCACATGGACGAGTTGTATCCAACTATGCTATGGGGTTTACAGAGTTATCCCGACATGCTGCTCCCTTGGTTTCCACTAATAGAGAGCATGTCCATAGGTCTATTGAGGAACTCATCTACAACCTCAGATTTGGGATGGCATGGGAGGTGGAGAATGAGAAAACATTATATCAGCTAGTGCAGATTGATAGGAGGTTAGAGTGTATCGATGAGAAGGATAGGGATGCTAAGAAGCCTCATGGTTTAGGAAGATTTAGTGACTACTACTCTGGGGGCAAGGTACGCCATGGCTGAGGTCAGTCGACAAGTTTAGTCTGCACTTCAGGTTTTATGTAGTGCTCCATCTAGTCATAGATCCTAGAGCACTCATACTGGACAACCATCTTTCAGTGCACCTTTTGCACGGGGTTCCTACGACAGTTATTCCACTCTTCCGAGCAGATTCAGTACCAGCAGCTAAACTCGCAGAGAGGTTGTTTCAAGTGTGGTGATGCTAGGCACGTTGTGAGACATTATCCCAAACATCGGATGGGTGGACCTTAATAGGTTACTCAAGCTATGATTCCCGTTGTAGATACTACTCCACCTGCACACCTATCTATAGGTGGAGGACAAGCCGGTAGGGGTCGTCCTAGAGGGGGAGGCCAAGCCCGTTGTTATGCTTTGGTGGCAGGGTTGAGGCAGTTGTATCAGGTGCAATCATAACATGTATTATTTCGATCTGTCTTAGAGATTTTCAGTTTTATTTGATCTGGATTCTACTTATATTTATGTGTCATCCTACTTTGCTTCTTATGGATATGTCTTGTGATTTTCTGGATACTTCTGTTTATGTGTCTACGCCCGTTGGGTATTCTATTGTCGTGAGCTGTCTCTATATTTCTTCTTTGGTCGCTATTGGTGGCTACGAGACAAGATTTTATATTATTTTTCTTAATATTGTGTATTTTGATGTGATATTGGGTGTGGAATGGCTATTTTGTACTATTCTATTCTCTATTGTCATGCTAAGACCGTGACATTGGCTATGCCGGGGTTGGAATGAGAGGGTCTTTAGGGCTTATTCCTAGTATAGTGGTTTCCTTTTTATGGATCAACGAATGGTTGAGAAGGTGTTTGGCTTACTTAGCCTTTGTGAGAGACATCAATGCTGATACTCCTATGGTTGACTCGGTCCCCGTGGTGAGGGAGTTTCCACACGCTTTCCTTGCAGACATACCGGGCATGTCGCCAAATAGGGATATTTATTTTGGAATTGCTTTAGCATCAACATTCAGCCTATTTCCATTCCACCGTATCACATGGCTCCAACAGAGTTGAAGGAATTGAAGGAATAGTTATAGGAGTTATTAGATAAAAGCTTCATCAGGCCTAGTGTTTTACCTTCAGGTGTGCTAGTGTTTTTTGTAAAGAAGAAGGAAGGGTCCATGATAATGTGTATTGACTATCGGCAGTTGAACAAGGCGATAATAATGAAAAAGTATCCACTGCCGCGCATTGATGATATGTTATATCAACTTTAGTGTGTCAGGGTGTTCTCAAAGATTGACTTGAGGTCGGGGTATCGGACATCCCTAAGACTGCTTTCTGCACTTGCTTTGGGGATCATGAGTTTTTGGTGATGTGCTTTGTCTTGACTAATGTCCCCGCAAATTTCAAGAACGTGATGAATAATATGTTCTAGCCTTATTTGAATTCATTTGTCGATGTGTTCATTGATGAAATTTATGTGTATTTTTATGGTAGGGAAGAACATGAGCAATATTTGGGGATTTTGCTCTAAACTTTGAGGGAGTAGAAGCTATATGCCAAAGTGTGACTTCTAGTTGGACTCAATGGAATTCTTGGGTGACATGGTATCTAGTGAGGGGATTAAGGTGGATCCAAAGAAGATTGATATAGTTCAGAGTAGGCCCAAACCTTTAACCGCTAAAGAGATCTGGAGTTTCCTAAGGTTGGCTGGTATTAATGCCGCTTTATGGATGGTTTTTCATCTGTTGCAGCCCCACTAAGTTGACTCAAAAGGGTGTCCCATTTAGGTGGTCTGGCGAGTGAGAGTAGAGCTTTCAGAAGTGCAAGACTACCTTGACTACATCTCTAGTTCTCGAATTTCCTTTGGGATTAGGTTTATATACAGTTTATTTTGAGTTGATGCCGGATGGTAGGGTGCCTATGCTTCACCGTAGTTGAATCCCCTTGAGAAGAACTATCTGGTGCATGATTTGGAGTTAGTATCTATTGTACACGTGCTCAAGATTTGGAGGCATTACTTACATGGTGTGTCTTACGGGCTGAATACGGATCATCGAAGTCTCCAATATCTATTTAAATAAAAGGTTTTGAATTTGAGGCAGCGAGATGGTTGACTCTATTAAAGTATTATGATATCACCATCCTGTATCATCCGAGGAAGGCTAATTTGTTACAAGACGCCTTGAGTAGAAATGTGGAGAGCATGGTGACGTTAGCATATTTTGTTGATGGGAGAGGCCTTGGCTATGGATGTTCAGTCTTTGACCAACAGGTTCGTGAGATTGGACATTTCAAAACCTAGCAGAGTCATTGCTTGTGATTTATATTTCATCTTTTTTTGAGCTCATTAAGGCTTGTCAGCATGATTACCCCCATTTTCTTGTCCTTTTGACATGGTGCAACAAGGAGGTGCTAAGCAATTGTCTATTGGTGATGATGGTGTATTGCAACTTCAGGGCCGGATTTCTGTTCCTAGTATGGATGGTTTGAGAGGGTTGATTCTTGAGGAGCCTTATAGTTCACGATATTCCATTCATCTGAGTACTACAAAGATGTACCGTGTTTTGAAGCAGCATTATTGTAGGAAGAGGATGAAGAAGAGGTTGTTGGATCAACAGGTGAGGTAAGACCATCAGAGACATGGTGGTTTGCATTATAAGATTGACATACCGGATTGGAAGTAGGAGCGTGTCACTATCAACTTTGTGGTACGTTTTCCATAGATGTTGAGGAGATTTTACGCAATTTGGGTCATTGTGGATCGGTTTACCAAGTATGCACATTTTATTCGAGTTATGATTTCTCATACTTCAGAATAGCTGGCTAAGATCTACATCGGGATGATTATTCGCTTGCATGGTGTACCTATTTTTATCATCTCGGATCGAGACACTTAGTTTACTTTGCACTTCTGGAGAGTGTTTCAGCGTGAATTGGGCGCGCTATTTGAGTTGAGTACCGCATTTCACCCTCATATAGGCGGGCAGTCTGAGCAGACCTTTCAGATTTTGGAGGATATGTTGAGATTCTATGTCATAGATTTTGGAGTTCACTAGGACAAATTTCTACCTCTTGCTGGGTTTGCCTACAATAATAGCTACTAGTTGAGTGTACAAATGGCTTCGTATGAGGCATTATATGGGAGACGATGTCATTCTCCAGTTGGTTGGTTTGAGCCTGGCGTGGCTGGGCCATTGGGCACAAATTTGATTCGTGATGCCTTGGAGAAGGTGAAATTTATTCAGGAATGACTTCGTACATCGCAGTCCAGGCAAAAGAGATACAGATTATAAGGTTCGTGATATGGAATTCATGAAGGGTGATAAAGTTCTACTCTGTGTTTCGCCAATGAAAGGTGTGATGAGATTTGGGAAAAATGGCAAGTTGACCCCTCGGTATATTGGTCCCTTCGAGATGTTGGAGAGAGTTAGTGAGGAGGCGTATAGACTTGCTTTCCCACCCAGATTATCGAGAGGCCATCAGGTGTTATATGTTTTTATACTTCGCAGATACTATGAGAATGCGTCAAATATGTTGGGTTTCAACTGAGTACATTTGGATGAGAATTTTTATGAGGAGAAGTCGATAGCCGTTTTGGATAGGCAGGTTTGGAAGCTGAGATTGAAGAATATTGCATCAGTAAAGGTTCAATGGAGAGGTCAACCGGCCGAGGAGACAACTTGGGGGATTGTCCATGACATGCGAAGCAGATATCCTCATCTTTTGACATCCCAGGTATGATTCTACACTCGTTCGAGGACGAACATTTATTTATGAGAGGGAGAATGTAATGAATCGGCGAATCATTTTGTGTATTTGAGCCTCATTTTCCCATTGGATGCTCATGTGTGCTTAGATTTTTTTCTGTAACTTGTGAGGATGGTTGGTTTGGTTTCGGGAAGGTTTGGAACACTTAGTTCCACGGTTGGAAACTTAAGTTATAAGAATTGACCAAGGTTTGAATTTAATGTTAACGACATCAGATTTTTGTTTTGATAGCTCCAATAGGTTTGTATGGTGATTTTTGACTTAGGCGTATGCCAAACTTTGGATTTGGAGGCTCCTAGGATGATTTGGCTCTTTTTGCTGAAAGTTGGTAATTTGAAGGTTTAAAAATTTCATAAGTTTTACCCTAGGTTGACTTTGTGTCTATCAGGTTTGGTTTTTTCTCGGGACTTAGAATTGGTATGTTTTGTCATTTAAAACTAGTGTGCAAAGTTTTGACTCATCCAAGTTGGTTTGGTAAGAATCCCACATTTGGTTGTGAATATTGAAGTCCTTGACTTTCAAAGCTTGCCTGATGCATTTTGGTGTTCGATTCGAGATTTTGTATGTTATTCGATGTTCCGAGCTTGCATGCTTGTTCGTATAAGGCTTATGTACATGTGAGAATCTTTTGTGTGGGGCCTGAGGTGCTCGGGTGAGTTACAGATAGTTTGATAATGATTTTGGGAGCTTCAAAATTTTTCTAAGGCTGCAGACCTCACAATTGCCAGGGTCTGATCGCATTTGGGAAGGGCCGCATTTGCGGAGGCCTTTTAGCATTTGCGAGGGTAGGGTGCCTGGGGGAACTTCACATTTGCGAGGAACATGTCGCATTTAATGCTGACTAGTAGCAAGGGGGGGTTTGCATTTGCGAAGGTTGGAGGCGCAATTGTGACATCTGCTAGGGTAGACTGGGTTCGCATTTGTGCAAATCTCTAGTCGCAAATGTGACATCTACAGTTGGTTATTAGATTGGAATTCCGGGACTTAGACCCATTTTATATTATTTTGAGCACTATAATTGGCAAGGGGCAATTTTTGAAGAGGATTTTCACACAAAGTTATTAGGTAAGTTATCTTTACTTGATTTTGATATTCTATCTTGATTTTTCGTGGATTTTACAACTAAATAATGGGATATGGAAGGGAATTTTGGGAGGTTTTGACTATGTTTTAGAAAATGTAAATTGGTGATGTAAGAGTCGATATGGACTCGATTTTGGAAACTAATCATATATATTTGGACTCGTGGTAGTGGATAGTTGGGATCTACCCTTTGACTCGAGTTTTGACCTTGTGGACATGAGATTGACTTTTGTTGATTTTTCGGGGATTTGGGTAAAGATTGAGACTTTATTGATTGGAATTAATTCTTTTAGCATTGTTTGATGTTATTGAGTCATTTTTGGCTAGATTTGAGATGGATGGAGTGATTTTTAAAGGAAAGGTATTTTTGGAGAATTGATTCGGCTCATTTATAGTAAGTATCTTGCCTATGTGGAGGAATACTCCTTAGGATTTGGTCTTATTTGCTTATCTGTGCTATGTGAGAAACGACGTGTATGCAAGGCGACGAGCATGTACATAGGTGATATGTGTGGCTTATGACCGGATTAGGACTCTAGGCTATTAATATGCCTTTAATGTGATGATGTGATTTATATAAAACATGCATAATCACTCTGTAACTACATTAACATGATCGCTATAATTGATTTAGCCGTGGTCAAGCTTTATATGTTGAGCATCCATCCACATTTTTATTATTATCATGTCCTTGTTCATCTTGTTGATAAATTATGAGCTTATATGTTTGATAAAATTTTACATATTGCATGGTGATGGTTATGGCACATGTGAACATGTCGGGCAGATTGATTGAGTGTTGGCAAGAGGTCTTTGTTATGCGATTGTGATTATTATTTTGCGCATGGGGAAATATAAGAGTGGCATTTTCTTGGACTGCCCATGTGGCAAAATATGGGTGGAGATATGAACATGTGGAGAAATAAGGATGACTTGTATTATTATTGTACATGCGGCGAAATAAGGTGGCATTGTTGATGGTGTTATGTGATGATTTGGGGGTGATACTCTTGAACTTCGTCTTGTGTTTTTATAAGTTGCTAGTTGAATTTGACATGCTATTATGTGACTCCACTTCTTTTGATGATATTTTTGTCAAAGATGGATTCTTCTACATTGAGTTGTTATCACATGCTCTAACGACCTTGATGATATTATTTTCAGTTACATATTCTGCTGTCAATTAGTGATGTATTGCACATGTTTTTTTGACTCGTGAGTATCATATGACTAGAACCTCGTCACTACTTCATCGACATTTGTCATGATACTTACCGATTACTGAATGTGGTGTATTCATACTATACTTTTGCATATTTTTGTGCAGATCCAGGTGTTGGAGGCACTGGACCAATAGAGTGAGTGCTTACACTAGTTGTGAGGATCAAGGTAGAGCTTAATGACTGTCTTAGTCCTTTGGAGTCCCATCCTTTCATTGATACTATTATTTTTACATCAAAATAGTATTGTATTTGAGACATCCTTATGTATTCAGCTAGATCTCGTGACTTTTTACTACTCGGTTCAGGGATGTTGTATTGAGTATTTCCATACCGACTTGTGTTAACTCTATTTTTGCTTTTATAATAGGTTCTATCTTATTATATTATGTCTTATTGGTTTAATGTTGTTAAGTGGTTTGCTTACCTAGTCTTGGATATCAGGTGCCCTCACGACCCCCAGGTGAGATTTGGGCCATGAAAAAATGGTATCAAAGCCCTAGATTTGTAGGCTGTATGAGTCATGAGCAAGTCTTGCAGAATGGTGCAGATACGCATGTACTTATCTTCGAGAGGTTACCGGGCTATTAGTAACTTAATATTGTGTATTTTATAGATTTATACCTCGATTTGAGATCGAATCTAAAAACCAATCACATATTATAAATGGGTAATCGGGATTCGGTCTTGATTTAAAATTTTTACCAAGTGGGCCTGGATTGACTTTTTGTTAACTTTCAAATATGTTAAAGATCAAATCTTTTAAGTATTAGGATAGTTTCTTAAGTTTGTTTTGACTTGTTTGAGTATTATTTGAGTAGATTCAAGTTGTTTTGAGGCTTTTTCTAAAGGAAAAATAATTTTGAATTGTTGATTTGTTCAAGAAGAGGTACATATCGTGGTTAACCTTGAATTGAAGAATTAATATATGATTAGGTATATTTTCTACGCGTTCTATGTGTTAAAGGCAGTGTATATGCAATGTGACGAGTGTATATGCCTTGGAATGGGTTAAAGCATGCGGGAAGAACTAGTTTATTTCATTCCTTTACTTGTTTCACGCATTTACATATCTCATACCTTTACTTGTAACATGTCTTTGCTTTTTACATGACTTTACTTTTTACATGCCTTTACTTGTTTACATGTATTTACTTGTAACATGCATTTACTTGTCTCATCCATTTACTTGTTTCAAGTCTTATCCTCCTATGTTATGTTGGATCGTGTGACTACTTGATTGGTCCTGTGTTAATGACTTGTTGGAATCCTTGTTGTGATATAAGAGCTTTTGGATATTTGATTGCCTATCACATCTTTTTCGTTTTCATATTTACTAGATAAATTATGCATATTCGTCCTCTTTTATGTTACGTTATGAATTTTGCCATACTTTGTTTCTTGTTGGATGTTTCCATATCAATTGGTATTTTGGATCGTGTTGTCGCTGCAACACTATTATGATACCGGGTTTCTCGCTACAACAATTGGCCTTTAGGATCGGGTTGTCACTGCAATAATTTTTATGTTTGATCGGGTTGTGCGCCATTGTATATATGTTATGTATTTTTGTGTTTCACTTGGGATATTTTCCTCCTTTGTGATTTTGCGTATGTTTTTCCCAGATATGGTTTTATCCCCGTTGATTCGAGAAGTTGAGAGAGGTTTTAGTTGTTTTATTCGAGAAACGTGGTTATTACTTCTTTCATTGAATTCTTTTATGATTTCCCGCCTTTATTTTTGTTATTGCTATATTTCTCTTGCTATTTCTATTGCTTATTAACTGTACAAGTTTATATGGTATGTGTCTTGTCATAGCCTCATCACTACCTCATCGAGGTTAGACTCGATACTTACTGAGTACACTGGGTTGTTTGTACTAATACTATACTTCTACACTTTTTGTACAGATTCGTGTATGGATGCTAGCAGTTTTAAAAAGGGTGTATATCGTGGACTTTAGTGACACACGAGATAGTGTTGCACACCTGTTTATAGACTCTAGAGTCACCTTCACTCTATTTATTACTGTTTCTTGTATCAAACAGTATTATGTTACATTTCAGAATTTGTATTTAGTACTCTTAGTAGCTCATGTACTCAGGGACACTAGTCCCTGGGAGGTTATTAGACAATTGTATAGGTGCTAGCTAGTTATGCAACTTCTAAACCTTACTTATAGTTTTAACACTATGTTGTTTAATGTCAGATTTATATCTTTTATTTGCCGTTAAGTGTTGTATTTCCTAGAAAGCAGTGTTAGGCCCCATAAGGACCCCTTAGTTAGAATTTTGGGTTGTGACACTCGTGAGACCTATGCAACCTGGGACTATGATACCAACTTTTTATGACCCAAAATCCCAACGAAGGAGTCGTGATTGCGCCTAACACTTCTTGCTAGACAAGACATACTTAACCATAACAAGAGATACAAAACTAACATTAAATAACATAATATCATAACTAAAAATAAAGCTCAGAAATTACATAACAAGTCTAGCTCAATACAACCGTCTAATAAATACCACTGGTGTCACTGAATACATGAGCTTCTAATGAGTGTTAAAGAAAGAGTCTGAAATAAAAAAAAATATAGTTTGATACAATAAACAATAACAATTATAGGGGTTACTAATTTTCCAACTACAGATTATTAAGCTCTCTTCTCTCTCATGAAAAACCCTACGTTGAACGTCTAAACCCTAGCTTTCACGGCTGCGCTGCCCACTAGCCAGCCTCATTCTGAGGTTATTCAGTCGTCTCTTAACTCTATACAACCCCCCCAAACAATTATAAACCATAGTTCAATCCAACAGTATGCAAATTTACTAAAACCGCAAGCATTAAATGCCTTCATGCGGAACCCTAATGTGCAATTTAAACCTGTGGAGTATTTACATGGCGGGCCTCTTGTTCTATGGAAGAAGAGTGAAGTAAAACATTCTATCGCACAACAAGGATTACAACTGGCAGTGTTTGGAAAATTTTCTTATGGAAAACCTGTAATTCATGAACTAAGGAAAGTTATTCCTATTTCAGTGTGAGATTAAAGGCCCATGTTCGATTGGGTTGATTGAAGATGCACATGTTCTTATCAAACTATCTCTTATGGAGGATTACATTCATCTATTTTCCAAGCCGGCATTTTATTTGAAAGCACAAGGAGATTTCTAGCAGGCGAGATGCACCAAGTGGAGTACACGATGAAAGCTAGATGAGGAAACACCTATTGTTATTGCATGGATATCTTTTCTGGCTCTCCATCCTAACTTTTTTGGTAAGGACTTTGTGTTCTCGTTAGCTAATGTTGTAGGTAGACCTCTTCATGTTTATTTGGCCACTCAAAATGGCACAAGACCTAGTTTTTCTAAGGTCAAATTTGAAGTAAACTAATTAGATACATTGCGTTAAAGGATTAAAATTATAGAAAAAGATGATGAAACTGTCCCTAAGGAATCAAAATGGGTTAAAATCAAATATGATTATATGCCTAAGTACTGTAAGACATTTAAGAAGCAATGTCATAATGAAAAGGAATGCTCGATTATTCATCTAGATTTACATAAGAATTTCAACGAAGAGGGTGAGGATCAAAATAAGGAGAAGGCTGTTGTGATGCAAGGTGAGGTGATTGGGACTGCAGCTGCTTCAACAAAGGTATTGGCAAGTGGAAAAGTGCTGGGCAAACCTGCACCCAGTGTTACCAAGAATGAATGGATGCAACGGATGAAGGACAAATATCAACGAGATAGTAGAGGATACATAATCGACAATGAGGAGGTTGTGTCTACTGAGCCAACATATGATCACAGGGAGACAAAAGGAAAGGGGACAACTAATAATGCTGTTGGTACTGGGAAAGAAGAGAAGAATGGTCCAGTAAAAATAAGCATTCAATTTTCTTTTTTAGAAGAAGGTGAAATCGAGATGCAAAAGAAAATAAAAAAAGAAGCTGTGAAAAGGTGTTAAATAATGAGAAGAATGAGGCAAAGAAGGAAAATCCTAATTCTAATGGGAAAACTTCTCCGGAAAAGAATGAAGTGCAAATTGTGGAAAAGGTTTCTCCTAATCCTATTGTTACTGGGATTTAGGAGTCTAATAAAAATGAATCTACAATTGAATGGGTACATAGGAGATTTGGCACGAGTAAGGAGGAATTAAGGTAGATGAATGTTGTTAATCATTCATGCCATGAAATTCCATCGCAAACTTATGAAGATTCCAAGGAGAATGGGGAAAGCGTGGAGGTCCGCTCTGAAAGACAATTATGGAGTGATGATGTTGATATTAGGGAGGAGGAAAATACTACAACATTTAGTACCATAAGCAAGGAATAAAGACACAACAAGTTTGAAAAAGTGGTAGCAGATGTGAGCCATATCGCTACAGAAAACCCTAGAATGTCAAAAACTAGGGTTGAGTCTCGGTAAGGGGCTATCCAACCGATAGATAATCTAATTATTGGAGAAAGTCAAGGCACACATAAAGAGGTTACTTACACAGGTGGATCAGTTGGCGAAGCTTCAACTAAGAAATGAGCCAATGGAACAGTAATCCTAGGGGTACTTTCCAGTTTTTGGCTTAGGATGGAAGTGATCTGGTGGAGTTTTCAGTTGATCAACAAGTTGGGAATGCTCATGTTGTCATAATAGTTGATACAGTGAGGTTACCAAATCAAACAACTGCAATTAACATTCCTAAAGGCAATGGAACAGTAATTTCTAGGTGTCAATCTACAAGAAACCCTAGCTTAGGTGATGTGTATTCTCTTCAATTCAAGGCAATCCAGGAGGCTATGATAGTTGAGGAATTTAATTATGGGGTATTGAAGGAGGCTACAAATAGGGATTATGGTAAAATTGATATTGTTCCTATGGCAAGTCGAATGGAATCTGGGCAAAGCAACAATGTTGTGCAAATAGCTGCTCCAGTTATTGATGATCCTGGGCTCTTAGCTGGGAAAAATTTTAGTGTTACAAGTGAAATATTGGCTAAAGGAATCCAAATCAATAATATTGGTCAGAATGAGTTGGGAATGATAGCCAAAAATCATGAACCAAATCCTTTTAGACCTAATGGAGGTTGATGATGAACGAGATGAAGAGAAGACTTGGGGAAGACATAGAGGAGGAATCTACAACTCCTAAATTTAAACAAGAAGCAAGAGATGGTGATATATTTCCCAAGAGTGTGGACAAGAAGAAATCAGCCGGGAAACTTACAAGGAGACAAAAGAAATACATCAAAGACAATGTACCTTAAAGGGTGCAACCAAAGACGAGTGTGATAGCTAATTCCAAATAATCTTATGATAATGCTATAGTATGGAATATGAGGTCGTTAAACACAAAAAAAAAGCTTTCAATAGGTTGCTTAACCTACAAAGAAAGTATATTTTTTACTTGATAGGATTGATGGAACGTTTTCAAGACATCAATAAGCTGGAGGAGTATACAAGGAAGCTGGGGATTCATTTTGCTTATGCTAGTGTGAATGGAAATATTTGGGCATTCGTTGATGATGATATTGAGGTTGATATTTTATGATGAATATGGAACAAAGTATGACATTGAAGTTGTTTCATAGAAATCTGGATAAGGAGTTATATGTGACACTAGTTTATGCCTAATGTGATGCTATTGAAAGATCTGAACTTTGGGATTCAATGTATCACTTAGCCTCGATATGGAATCTCCTTGTCTTGTTGGAGGAGATTCCAATGTGATCCTATCCGAGGAAGAGAAATATGGGGGCCGCCCAGTGTACCTGAGTGAAGTTGAAGACTTTGCACATTGTGTGGACACATGAGCTTTATATGATCTTGGCTTCAAAGGGAGCCTCTATACTTGGTGGAATGGGAGGTCTGACATTGATTGCATCTGTAAGAGTCTTGTTAGGTTCTTTGCAAATCTACATTTCTTAGATTTATTCCCAACATTGGAGGTTGAACACTTGATCAAGTATGGTTCTGACCATGTCGCTCTCCTGTTGTCTTGCAACATTGACACTGTCCAAGTTAAGAAACCATTTAAGTTTTTAAGCTTTTGGATCAAGCATGAATCTTTTCTTAAGGTGGTGAAGGAGAATTAGGCAGCTGATTTCATGGGGAACCCTTTCATGTTATTCCAAAGTAAGCTGAAAAAGGTGAATATTGTATTGACAGCTTGGAGCAAGGAGACATTTGGAGAATTTTCAAACAAATTGTAGCATTGGAGGATGTTATTAAGGTACATGAGATTGAGTTTGAATTGAATCCAACAGCTCTGAATAGAGCTACGTTACACCAAGCAGAAGCTGATCTTACAAGGTTTTACCATCTAGAAGAAGAATTTTGGAGACAAAAGGCTGGAATACAGTGGTTTAAGGATGGTGAAAGGAACACTAAGTTCTTTCATTCTCATGTGAGAGGCAAAAGGAAAAGGCTGTAGGTTTCCATAGTCTTGGACAAAAATGAAAATTGCCTTGAATCACAGGAAAATATGTCAAGGGATGCAGTAGAGTTTTTCCAAGCTCAGTTCACAGAAGAAAGAACTCCTACTAACTTTGATATTATTCAACATGTTCCTAGGATGGTGTCTCATGATAAGAATGCAAAGTTTTGGGATGAACCAATCATGGAGGAGGTTAAGATAGCAGTTTTTGGATTGAATGGGTATAGTGCAAGTGGTCCGGATGGTTTCACTGGCCAATTTTATAAAGCTAGATGGGAGGTTGTTTGTGATGATGTGCTCAATATGGTTAGGGCCTTCTTTTGTGCTGCATAACTACCAAAGTTCATCACTCACACAAGCTTTGTGTTGTTTCCAAAGAAGAATAATGTTGCTACATTTTCAGACATGAGTCCAATCAGTTTGAGCAATTTTTCCAACAAGATCATATCAGTGATCCACGAGATATTAGTTAAGCTTCTACCTTTTTTAATTTCTCCTAATCAGACAGATTTTGTCAAAGAAAGAAATATTGTGGAGAATCTTGTTAACTCAAGAGATCATCAAAGACATTAGATTGAGAGGGAAGCCATCCAATGTAGTAATCAAATTGGACATGGCAAAAGCTTATGATAGAGTCTCATGGCTATTCTTGACAAAGGTACTGAGGCATATGGGATTTGGTGAGATTTTCATTGATATGATATTCAGACTAGTCTCCAACAACTAGTACTCAGTGTTTCTAATGGGCATGCCAATGGTTTCTTCAAATCATCTAGAGGTGTTAAACAAGGGGATCCACTTTCTCCTACATCATTTATTCTAGTAGCTGAAGTGCTTGGGAGATCTTTAGATGCATTGTTTGACAACCCATATTTCATAGGCTTGTCATGCCAAAGTGGAGTCAAAACACATTAACTACCTTTCCTATGGTGATGATACTATTATCTTCCATTCCTCTCACTATGGGGCACTGCAGCTTATCATGAATGTGTTAGAGGAATATGAGGCAACTTTAAGTTAGAAGATCAACAAGGAAAAGTCTTCCTTTTATATGCATGAAGGAGCTCAATAAAATGAAGTAAACACTTTCCACTTAATTACTGAATTCCAAAGACACTCATTCCGATTTACATACTTGGGTTGTCCTATATTCTACAGCACGAGGAGGAAAGACTTTTATAAGAATATCATCTTCAAAGTACATGAGAGATTATCATCATGGAAGGGTAAGTTACTATCAATTGGTGGTATATTAGTTCTGATCTCACAAATGTTAAAGAGTGTTCCAATTAGTCTCTTGCCAGCTGTGAATCCACCAGCATATGTGATCAACCAATTGCACAAGATGTTTGCTAGGTTTTACTGGAGCAATTTAGGCGACGGAAGGGCAAGACATTGGGCTTCGTGAGACAACTTATGTCGTCCTAAAAGTGAGGGAGGTATGGGTTTCAGATCCTTACATGATGTGTCTAAGGCTTTGTTTTCCCAGCTTTGGTGGAACTATAGAACAAAAGACACATTTTGGTCTACATTATTGAGAAATAAGTACTGTAAGAAGATCAATGAGGTGTCAGTACCTTGGAGACAAGGATATAATGTATGTAGATAAATGTTTCAAATGAGAGATGAGGTGGAGCATCAAATGTGGTGCCAGTTGAAGAATGGCAACTCTTATTCTGGTATGACAATTGGACTAGACTTGGATCTCTTTACCATGCTTCAGGTCCAGATCATTGGTGTGATGAATCTATAAAGCATGTTGATGAAGTGGTTGAAAATGGGGCATGGAATGAAGTGACACTAAGGGTGTTATTGCCTGATGAGCTAGCTGACCATATTCTTGAGACAATCACACCACCTTCATATATTTCAATGTAAGATAAGCCTTGGTGGAAGCTGCAAACAAAAGGATATTTTACAGTGAAGTCTGTTTGGCAATATATAAGGAAGAGAAGAGAAGAAAGCAAGTTATACAAATTCTTTTAGGTAAAGGAGCTGCCTTTCAAGATAAGTTTCTTCATCCGGAGACTGTGGAAGGCAAAGTTACCATTAGATGACTGGTTTCTAAGGCTGGGATATTTCAGAACATCAAGGTGTTGGTGTTGTTGGAATTCTAAAGAAGAGACACTTCTTCAGGTGTTTCTAACATCACCAGATACAAGATATGTTTGGAATTATTATGATGCACCTGCAGGGATCAGAATAGATAGGAAGCAGCTCGTGCAAGTGATAAATGAATGGTGGAGTAAACCTGTTAATACAAACTTGAATGCAGTATATCAACCTATGTCAAGTTTGATTGTTTGGCATTTGTGGGAGAAGAGAAATTCTTGAAATCATGGGAAGAGTGTGTCCATAAATAGATTGATCTTTCAAATCACAACCTCAATCCAAATGCTGATGAAGGTATGAAGACCATGATTTAAGGATGTTACTGCAAGCTAGCTAGACTTGCATGAGAAGCTGTCACAACATATTCCTAAATTGAGGTATACTAAGGTGTTGCGGGAATTACCTCCTGTGGGGTGGATAAAATGCAACACTGATAGGGCATGTAGATGTGTCAATGGAGGAGCATCATATGGATTCTGTATAAGGGATGGAATATGAGATATCTAAGCACATGAAGATACAATTGAGGATGCAACTAATAACGTAGCTGAGGCACATGCCATTCTGGAGGCTCTAAGGTATATAACTCAAATGCAATTTTCTTCATGCATAATTGAAATTGATTCTTTACTTATGAAGAGAGTGCTAGATGAAGTTTGGGAACCACCTTGGAGCATTTCTAATCAAATGGATGAAATCAAAACACTACTGTCTAAGGGTGCTTTTCAGATATTTCATGTGTTGAGGGAAGGTAACAAGTTAGCTGACCAGTTCGCTAATTTGGCACTGGATCAACAACACATCATACAGGTGCATTCCATTTGGGAACTAGACACACAAGGGAGAAGGATATTGAATAACGACAAGCTTCAAATACCCTACATAAGTGTAAAAACTACAAAGACAAATGCTAATTGATGATGAAGTTGGAAGGTTAGATGAAGAGTAAGAGGGAGTATCTTGTAGTTAAGGGGAAGAGGAGAATATATCATGGAACAATGCAACAAACTATAGGGAATGGAGATCACATTACACTACCAACTCAAATCCTTAGGGAGGAGAGAAGGAAGAATTTTTTCTCTAACATGTTTTCCGATTTTGGCACTTTGGAGGGGGCTTGGCTCTATTTTTTGCCAAAACCTATTAGGGTGGTATTAGTATATTTGATACTCATTCCCTATAGGTTCAACCAATACTTAGGCCAGCTCAAAAGCATACTCAATAAGGCAAAAAGAAGGATGCACATGAGCCTTAACATTTGGATCCACAAACATGCCCAGGATGATGGAAACGGTGAAGATTATACTATAAAATGCAAACTCCTTTGCATCTACCACTCCTTGAGGATCACACAATGTAATACCAACAAATCACATCAAGTCACAACGATCAGTTACATGTGTAACTATTTTCTTCTACTCAAATCAGATATGACTATCCACGGGACTTCTCAGCGTTATGCATATCATTTTAGCAATATTTGGAGGAGCTACCAGCTACAATGGACATCTACCACATATGAGGAAGCTACCAATAGCAGGATTATAACAAGAAGGTGCAGGCATCAATGTGTAACAGGAGAAAAAGTTGCAAAAACACCATTATTGTCTTGACCCGGACTTGCATTCTGGAAGGTTTTGCGTGCAATCGGCTTACAAAGCAATCCTTGTCTAGCTTAGATTTATTTCAAAGAGATCAGGTGGAGTTGCCTAATCCTCAATATATCAAGTGCAAATGCCCACAATTGAAAGTAATGAGAGACAGTTATTCAAGGATTTTTTGCGAGTCATGAGCAAATAGGCCTTTTCAAGGATCATGGTTCTTAGTTTTTTTGTACTATCAAAGGAGTGTTTTACACATGAATTTAATATTAGGATTCATGTACTTTCATTTTTTACACACTTCTATTTTTGTGAGACCTCCAAACTCATGGTTGTTTTATTTTGATTATTAATAAAAACACCACTAGGCAATCAACCTAGTGGTATATTTGCTTAAAAAAGTAACAAGCATAGGGAAGGTGACTACAGATTCTGTGAATGGGTGTGCAACACTACTTTGAGTCTCCTCAGAAGTCCAAGAGTCACTCATCTGAACACTACTAGGATCAATTCCAGAATCTGCATAAAAGGTGCAGAAGTATGGTATGGGTATAACCGACTCAATGCTCAATAAATGTCGAGCTTAACCTCGACAAATTAGTGATGAGACGAAAACAAGAAACCTACCATATAAACATGTGCAGCTAAATAACAAGATGAAAAACAAAAGGTATAACAAGTAAGATCAAGAGAAGTGACAAGTAAAATTGTAAGTAATATTATAAGAGAAATAACGATTGAGAAACAAGAGTAATAGCAAGAAAAAATATGAGGAATAGTTAAAGAATCAACTATGGAGAATAGCAACCATATCCTCTCAAATCAGACAATCAAGCCTTTCACAACTACTCAAATCCAAGAGGAAAAAACAATATCCATCAAACAAGATATTCAAGTCCTCAAATCCCCAAGAAGTAAGAAATATCATATCAAATAGCACGATAAACACCTTTCAAGCATTTTTCTCTCATCCTCACAAGCACGAAAATACTCTTTGTGCTTAATCACTCTTCCTCACAGGTGTGAAAACACCTTTCGTGCAATAATAATAATATCAATAGGCGCAAAAACCTCAATCGTGCATAATGACTCTTCGTCACAAGAACGGAAACACCCTTAGTGCGATTGACTCTTTCTCACCAAGTATATATACAAAACAATATCAAGAGAGGTAGGAAGCATCACAATAAGAGTGATTAAGTATAATACACCAAATGAGAGATAACTATCACTTTTGCACCAAGATCCGAGCCAACATTTCAAGAATCATAATGTCCAAATGTCTTAACAAAACCAAAAAATAGCTATAAGCATGAATAAGACTAACCAAGAAGTTTCATGAACTATTCAGAGCATGGAAGAAATAAGACAAAAAAGAAAAAATTATGAATAAGGCTACCTGCATTCTTAACCCATGGCAAATACATATAATACATATACACTCATCACCTTGCATATATGTCGCCCCCAATACATAAAGCACATAGAAAATAAACATATCTACAATATAATTCCCTCAAATAAAGGTTAACCAAGCCACTTATATCTTTCAAGAAAAATCAACAATGCAAAACTGCTTTCCTTTTAGGACAAGCCTCCAAACCATCCGAATCTAGTCGAATAATGCTCAAATAAAGTCAAAAAACTTACGAAATCCTCCTAATACATTAAAAGGTTCGATCTTTAAGATATTTGAAAAAGAAAATAAAAAATCAACCCAGACCTACTTGGCGAAATCCAAAATCAAAACAAATCTCGATTATCCATTCATCTCCGATTCTAAATATGTGATTTTTTTCGAGATCCTCCCTCAATTCTTGGTCTAAATCTCTAAAATTTCATAAGTTACTATCAAAAACCTTATCTAGTCTTAGAAATCCTAGATTTAGGGATAAAAGTCTATTGGAAATTATGAAAATTAATCAAAATCAAGTTAAAGTTACTAACATATTAAGTAGGGAAGAAACTCCTCTCAAAAATAGCCTCCTTGAATAGTCTAGGTCTCAAAAATTAAATAAAAGGAATCCCTAATTTATATCCCAACTGCAGATATCACAATTATGAACCATATTTCGCAATTGTGCAGCTCGCAAATGTGAACCAATGGTCACAATTGCAAAGAGGTACCTAAGCCACTAATGTCGCAAATAAAACACTCGCATCGCAATTGTGAGCATTGCGAATGCGATCCAGCTTCGCAATTGCGAAGCTGGCCTCCCTTCCCACACTTTGCAAATACATGGTGTTTTTTCGCAAATGCGAACCTCGCATTTGTAAGAAATTCAATCGCAATTGTGAAGACTGCAACACCGTCAATATCAAGACTTGCCAAAGCAACCCGAAACCAATTTGAAAATCACCCGATCTCCTTGGTACCCATTTCAAATATCCATACAATTATAATAACCTTGCACCAACTTTCTCAAAATCTCAAAACATAAAAATAACATCTACTATTAAGAATCAAGAATTTCTAAACTCATTTTTTCAACTTTTAACTAGAAGCGACGAACGACCTCGGGTTACAAGGGACCCCAACTAAACATACATACAAGTCCAAACTTATCACACGAACCTACCAGAATTATCAAAATACCAATACGAGGTCGTGTTCAATGAATGTTGACTATGGTCAACTCCAACATCATTAAGGCTCTAGAATCAAGATTTCTTTGTCAAAACACATCTAATCTTTAAGGAAATCAAAACGAACCATGGACGCAAGTAATAAATTATCAAATAGCTATCAAAATTCTCAAATCACCAAACGAAAAAGCTAGAACTAAAAAGGACATATCGGGTCATTACATCACATTTTGATTATGGAGTGTGGATGGATCCTCTCTCATGAGTCATTAATCTTGGTGGACCCAGGACAGTATGCACACAAGTTTGATTGATTGGACATGTTGGTTTATGAATAAAATTTTAATCTTTATTATGTATGTATACAGGTAGAACCGAGCCTGCTATATGAATCGTCTTCCCAAAGAAGCAGAGCAGGAGCGTGACCATAATGCCCCGAAGTCAGAACGATGAACCCCTCGTATTAGGGTTCAAAAAAACACCTGACCTTGGGGATTTTGTGGCCATATCCTCGAGGCCCAATTTAACAGTTGTGACTTTGGAGAACGTAATCAAGCAGCTTCACACGACTAACAAAGGGTCGAGATATTCGTGCCTAACAGGATATCATGGCATGAATTTCGGCTCATAGCGGCAAAAAATTAGTGATCGTTGAAATGGAATATTTTTACCTTTTCTAGAATTGTACTTAAGGTAGAACTCCCATACTATATAAAAGGGAAAGCTTATTATTTATAGACACACATTGTAACACGCATATCCAAGGTGATATAGTCTTATTTTGTCTTTTTATTCAAAGTTCTTACCTTTTTTCATTAGTTCTTCATTAGTGTGAGTCCGGGATTGAAGGCAGACATCTCATTAAGACGTTATTGATCCCGAGATCACTCTCCTTATTGGTTTGGCAATTTGTTACATCCTTTATATGTTTAGTCCAACGCCATTTATCGTTTGTATTAAATTAATTCACATATCCTTAAAAGCACATATAAATTTAACTGTTATCCATTTCTAGGGTCAATAGTATGGCGCCCACCGTGGGGCTAAGTATAACTGTGGCAATTTGATACAAATTTCCATAACGCATTCTATCTTGCACTTGTTCTTTGAATTTTTAATTTTAGGTCAAATTAAAAATGTCAAACTCCCAATCTTCCATTTGAACGTTTATGCTGAGTCAGGCCACCATGGCGAAAAAACAACATGGTGCCCAACAACGAGGTGCCCCCTGTTGACCCCAACGGAGTCCCAGTCGCGGATCCAATCGATGCTAACTCAGACGTGCTATCAAAGAATTTTCCTACTTACCACGAAAACAGCATTCGAGAGGGAGCCTGGTCGATAGCCCAGAGTACACACGCTGGCGAAGGTGATGGAATCAGCTTGCGAGTGATCTTCGAAATGTTACAGACAGCAATAGCCCAGTTGTAGAACCAGAGTTGTGCCCCCAACATAGTTGAGCCCGAACCATCCCGGGAAAATGCTCGCAGAAATGAACCATCCACAAAAAGTCCAGGTGTAGCAGAACCCAGGACCAACCCCGAGATAATAAAGATGCTTGAGGAACTGAAAAAACGGGTGGAATAGGGAGAAAAGTAAATCGAAACCAATGACAAAAAAGTGGAGACCTATAGCTCTAAGGTCGATCAAATCTTAGGAGCACCATTGATACTGAAGGGCCTGGGTTACAAGAAAATTTTCCAAAATCCTTTCCCTCCAAACGCAGCTACGAAGCCGATCCCAAAGAAGTTCTATATGCCTGAAATTCTGAAGTATAATGAAAAAACTTATCCAAATAAACATGAAACCTCCTACACGTGCGCCTTCAAGGGGAATGACTTGGAAGATGACGAAATCGAATCTGTTCTGCTGAAAAAGTTCAGAGAGAACTTGTCAAAATGAGCTATGATATTGTATTACAACTTACCCCCTAATTCTATTGACTCATTTGCTATGTTTACATATGCCTTTGTAAAAAAGCACACGCCAGGGCCATCAAGGTCGATATCAGGAAGTCAGACCTTTTCAAGGTATAGCAAAGGGATAATGAGATGCTTAGAGAATTCGTGTCGAGGTTTCAAATGGAACAGATGAATCTCACTCCAATAGCTAACGATTTGTCTATTCAGGCATTCAATCAAGGACTCAATCCCAAAAGCTTATTAGCTTCGCATCAATGGAAACAAAATTTGATAGAATATCAGCGGTATCTTGGGCCGGCATTCGTAACAGGTACCAATCAATAATTAGGGTAAAAAACGCTCAGCTTGGGTCCCCTTACGGATCCGTTTGTTCCATCAGAACTAGTGATAGATCCAAAAGAGTCGTTGATCATGAACCAAGATCAAACAGAGATCGGTATTATCAATATAATGGAGATCGAAAGGGTAATGGGTATGGACGCAAACCTGCGAGGAATGAAAGAAGGAGCGATCAAGGTCAGAATAACTAGGGACTGATGAGCAAAAACGGTTTCAACAGACCCATCGTGTCTAAGGAGGCACCAAGGTTATCGGAGTACAACCTCATTGTCGATGTTGCTGGCATCGTATCATCCATCGGACGCATCAAAGATACTAAGTGGCCTCAACCATTGCAATTTGATCCTGCCCAAAGGGATCCCAACCTATTGTGTAAGTATCATGGAACTCCAGGCCACATAAATATATAATTTGATTCTTATTTTAATATCTTTGAAACCATATTTCCTTCAATGAAATAGTAAAAGATGGAATTTACTGAGTAAATAATAATATTTTTAACAAATTTCAATACAGAACAACCCATAATCACCCCAAAACCCGGTGTCACAAGCACATGAGCATCAATTAGGTGTGTAAAATAAAATACAATATCTGTCTGAAATACAAATTGGCCAGGAAAAATATAAATACTTTGAAGGAGACTGTGCTGGCTGCAGGTCGTAATATGGAGTGCAGCTCACCTAATTCCCCGCATGCATACACGTCTCTACTCTCACAAGGCCACCAAACATATATTTACCTGCACAAAACTGTGCAGCAAGTGTAGTATGAGTACGTAAATCAACGTGTACCCAATAAGTATCTAGCATAACCCTGGAGGAGTAGTGACGAGGGGTCGACATCGACACTCCCTATTGGTCCAATAATATTAGATATAGTAAAAGGGTAAATAAACATGATGCAGAGTAAATAAATGAAATAAACAAGCATAAAATACGTGATACAAATTCCCCTCTTGACAATGAACTCAAGCTTCCCTTTAGAAATTCCCTCTTTAAACGGAGCACACATATAGGTGTAATGGATCTCATCAAATAGATTGTCATAATTTGAATCAGGAAAACTCATGGATACACTGGCTTCTTGCCAAATATTACGCATGATTCCATGAGGATATGATATAGGAAATGCCGAGGCGTTCAGCCCGATCCAACATAAATATTTAAACTGTGCACTGCCGAGGGTGTAACGGCATGAACCATAGATGCATCTAACAACATGCCGAGGCAAACGACCTGCTCCCATGAGAGTGTGGCACATAAATCCTGCTGAGACGAACGGTCTTATCCCATAAGAAGTGAAATACATAATCATGTCAAGGCAAACGGCCTGATCCCATTAGAATAAGAAACTTTGATGGGTCTTTGACCCCACTCACAAATAAACGTGTGAGTTGTAATTTCTTTAATAAAAACCTTTCAATGAAACATATATATAACAGATACATGCCGTAAGAGGAGGAAAACTATTCGGTGACTAATCATGAACCCATGAAGTCTCTATAACAGCAAGTCTAGTCTTAAGTTGAAATGTAAAACTATGGAATTTAACAGGCGATAGACTGCTCAAATTGTACAGCTATAGCATAGTGTGAACCTAAGTCTACCCGGACAATAACATGAATGTATCTACATACGGGCTCTCGTCACCTCGCGCGTTCGTATCCCCCACAACAAGTTTCACACATCAACATACAATACCTAGGGGTAATTTCCCCCTCACAGAATATGCTTTAAATCCCCCATACAATACCAAAATTATGCTTTAAATCCTCAATTTGGTGCCAAACGACCCGAAGCTAGTCCAATGTTATATAAAATAGTCAATACATGCTCAACAGTTCACATCCTAACTATTAAATTGATTTTCCAACCCAAATTGAAGAATTCCTAAAATTCACTCCTGGGCCCACGTTCCCCTATTCCGGAAATTTTCGAAGAGAAACATTACCCATAACATTATGAACTCAAATATATGATTTGTTTTCAATTCCATACCCAAATTCGTGATCAAAATCCAAAAATATAAATTTCTAGGTTTCTTTCAAAATCCCATAATTTCTATCAATTTCCATGCTTGAATCCATGTAAAAACCATGTATGTAACTCACAATCTAAAGAAATCAATTACCCCATTATAATTGATGAAGATGGCACTCCAAAATCGGCTCTCATGGACGAAATAAAGTGAAAATGAGCCAAACCCCCAGTTTAAAGAGAACACACAACCCAGTGTTCATCGAACCTGCGGTGACCTCACCACTTCTGCGGCTCCGCAGGTGCGGTCCAAATTACGCTCTTGCGGTCCTCTCTACCCAGCCAAGATCGCACCAGTGGAAGTCTTTTCGCTTCTACAGGCATCACAGGTCGACCACCTCTCGCGCATCTGCGCATATTTACGCACCAGCAATAGCCGCCTCGCTCCTGAGTACTCGCAGGTGCACTGCTCCAGTCCGCTTCTATGGCTCCCCAATATCCAGTCCATTCTCACTTATACGAGCAACTCTCCGCACCTGCAATCTCGCACGTGCGACCAAAGTCACGCAGGTGTGATTACACCAGAAGCATTAAGCTTCAGAAATTCTTAACACAAAAAATAGATCCGTTAACCTTTCGAAATCTACCAGAGGCCCCTGGAACCTTATAAATTATACCAACGCATGCCAAAACACATCATGAACTTAGTCGAGCCTTCGAATCACATCAAACAACACTAAAACCATGAATCGCACCCCAATTCAAGCTTAATGAACTTTAGAACTTTAAATTTATACATTTGATGCCAAAAGCTTTCAAATCACGTCCGATTGACCTCAAATTTTGCACACAAGTCACATTCAAAATTACGGACCTACTCTAACTTTCAAAATCTAAATCCGACCCCGATATCAAAAAGTTCACTCTCGGTCAAACTTCTCAAAAACCTTCGAATTTCTTACTTTCGTCAAATGACCCCGAAATGACCTACGGATCTCAAAATCCACTTCCGGACGTACTCCCAATATCACAATCACCATACGGAGTTATTCCTAGACTCAGAATCCCAAACGGACATCGATAACATTGATATACACCTCGACCCAATTTTTATGAAATTCTTCCAAAATGCCAACTTCAACAATAGGCGTCGAAATGCTCCCGGATCATTGAAACCCCGATCCGGACGTACGTCCAAGTCCAAAATCTTCACAATTCTAAGGTCGTTTACGCTAAATAAAACTTTAGTCAATTCTTCCAACTTAAAGCTTCCGAAATGAGAATTTTCTTTCAAAAACTTCCCGGAATCAAATTCTAGCCATGCGTACAAGTCATAATACCTGAAGTGAAGCTGCTCAAGGCCTAAAACGGCTGAACGACGTGCTAGAGCTCAAAACAACTAGTCGGGTCGTTACATTCTCTCCCACCTAAACATACGTTCGTCCTCGAACGTGCTAAGAACTGCTCCGGAATTGTCAAAAATCGCTATTTAACACCTTATGTACCTATCCGTCCTACCACAACCCAGTTGAGCACATCAACTCGAGCAACCTGCAAATCCTCCTTTTTATTTAGTCAAAAAAGCCTTGGAGTTAAATTCCAACATTTGAAATCCTCTACCAGGTCTGTTTCCAACTTACGAACACCGTATCCATCACTACACGATGTACCAATACATGATTATATACTCTTACCGAATTCACGCCATGCACCGCATTATTCATATGACCATAATGAAATCCACGGAAACAATAGCCGAAACCCCACAAATCTAATGCCCACAACACAGCTCATGAAGCATATAAGTCCCGTTTCAGCTCTCGTAATACTGCCACGACAAAAGAGATGTGTAGAAACTCGTAACCTCCTGCCGAATCACAATTCACGGAGTCTTTCCTCCCGACAAGAACCATTACCTCATTTTGGGCTGAATATAGATATTTACTCTTTAATGTGTGTCATATAAAATGATCGCACTGATCCCAGGTTCAATAATCTTGTCTCGCTTAGTACAAGCTACTCAGGCAATAAGCCACCTCAGACACTGTCAAAAGTCTCATATGATCCCACAATGTGCCAAAAAGCTACAAACTCGAATGTGATACATAAGGAAACATTCGAAAAGACGTTATGAACCTTCCTCTAAAAATGATAAGCAAAACACACAATAATAGATATAGGAAATTGTACTCAACATCACACTGTTGCGATGTGCAACCCGATCCACTAATGATACTGTTGCAGCGTGCAACCCGATCCAACCATGATACCCATCACGGCGTGCCACCCGATCCAAACAAAAAACCCATGGAGGCTTGCCACCCGATCCACACATAATAATCTATAAGGAAATACTTACTGAGCTAAAATGCTCATACCTGCGAAATACCCGAATATCAACCACAAGCACGCGAAGTGCATAATACAAATTCTGGGGAGACGGATAGCACCATACACTACGAAACACAGGCACACCTGAGGTGCAATAACTGACCTGTATCTCGAGAGTCATCCTGTTCTCACAACACCACAAATTACACGGGAGATCAATACGAGTGAGAAATAATCAAGCCACCTCACAACCCACCTAGCATAATATAGATTACACGGAATAGCTGACGACATAAATAACATTCAGGGCCCGATGATTCCTCTCTAAACAAGGTTAAGCTGAAATGAACACATCCGGCCTGATATAGGGCCCACATTCAGATTTAGATCTGTTACATCCCGCATTTTTGTGCATTAAAGTTCGTCGTAAGTTAATCGATGTAAGTACGGGAATGAGATTATTTTGGGATTATAAGTATTATGTTATTTCAAATAAGTGATGAGTAAATTAGTGAAGTTGAGAGGGTAAGAAAGTCGAAGAAAACGAACTTCGTCGAGGTTTGTCCTTTTGGGATAAAATACGGCCCGAGCTAAAATATCTGGTATTTATGGATTAGTACCATACAAGGTACCCCATGGACATGATAGTAAGGTGTATAAGGTGTGTTAAAAGTGAGTAGTATTTTAAGTAATTTGAGATAATTCTTAATCATGTGGATAATTGGGTAATTAATTATTTTTAAGTGGTTAGATTAACTTGTAAATTGATTTTTGTGGATAATTAATTATGTGAAATTTTGGATAATCATTAGGGGACACTACTTCCACGTTGGATGTCCAAATCTTGGCAGAAAATTTCCAACAATAACTTTCCTAAGGAGGTGGTGTCATTACTTAAATACATATCTCAATTTGGGGTGGAAAAATGCTATTAAAAATCCTTTCTTAATTCACAAAGTAAGAAAGTCTTATGACTTTGTAAGATTAGAGAAAGCATACGGATGAACTTCAACAAACGGCATACATAATAGTATGATCAAATTCAAAGGAAAGATTCAGTAAATTATTCAAAATATTAGTAACGTGA
Organism: Nicotiana knightiana; assembly: GCA_005239525.1. NCBI lineage: Eukaryota > Viridiplantae > Streptophyta > Magnoliopsida > Solanales > Solanaceae > Nicotiana > Nicotiana knightiana. The sequence goes on from ML425156.1 coordinate 101,962, forward strand.
TTTTGCTACAAAAATCATACGAGACTACGTAATTTTATAGCAACGGGATTTTGCGATTCTAATGGAGTACAGTGCATCCTTTTCCAAGAATATCATACGGACTTTTCCCTACTCCATATATGTTAAGGCTAAGCGCTTCTTTCATTTTGGCATGATCTCGTAATTACACGAGTTTTATAATGAGGCATGAAGAAAAAATCATATCCCGAAATTTATGTATATTTTTCTAGTCTTGTAAGTTACAATATTCAATTGAGTATTTCCTTTTTCCAGTCAAGAGAGTAGAGAGTCTATATATATACAGTATTATAGTATTTTCATTACCATCGAGCTATAATTGATGGACAGGCCCCTATTGGGCAACCTCTGATCAGATAGTAAGTTATATACTGAGCCTACTGTGGCTTAGCGCCTATGAGCGAGCCTATTACGGCAAAGAAGTTATATATATATATATATATATAT